>PVIW01014198.1:14156-24390 GCA_004026585.1 Noctilio leporinus | reverse complement strand
TCTTCTTCTTGATTTTATTATTTTTCAGAGAGAAGGGAATGGAGAGAGGGGAATGCTGGCCTTTCACCTGCCTCTCAATACATATTTTGACAGACCCTGAAAATGAAACAAGATGCGATTTTTACATTTTAATTAAATAGGTAATTTCCAGTTTCTCTAAAACATATGAATAGTAATTAGAATGATAATATAAGTGTTTTTAGAAACTATCATCGATAGAGACAGCTCAGGTTGGTCCTGGTATCATTCCAAGTCTTTCTTTCAATACAAAAGGTTGATACACTTAGTCCTGTAGGGTGATTGCACAGCGAAGTGTGTTGTAACCCTAGGACTTGGACTGGGCAGAATTCAGCTCTGTCCTCCCAACAATGTCCCTGTGATAAACAACTCTTGATTCCCTTGCCAAGACTTGCCATTTGCTGAATAAGCATCTTCTCTTCTTTGGAGGGAACCTTCCCTGGTAAGGCAATTGATACAATGGAATCTGCAGCCTATCAAGTTAGATATTCATTGGTATGTGTCTAGGCCTTAGTCAATCCATTTTTTTTTTTTTTTTTTTTTTTTTAGTTTTTCATGTGTGGATGAAAATAATAACTTTGTGCAAGACATGCAAGTAAATAGAAGATCTACTTTATGAGGTTTTCACAAAATTATAAATGAGAGAACGTATGTATTTAGCATAGTGCCTGGCATACAATAGGTGTGATAAGATCTATTATTATGAGCCTCATTTTACTTAATAACATGTAAATGTTTGGCATGTAATACTTTCCCATTGTTAATAGCTCTTAAGAGTGCTCTCCTTTGAATTTATTTTTAGCCCTCTTTGTTTTGTACCTCAATTTAGTTTACATGACAAAGACAAGTAGGAGTAGGATTATCGGTTTGATTTAAATAATGTTTTTTCCTTTTTAGCTTTAAGAAACCTATATGTAAACTTAGTCATTCATTCACTCATCAATTGTTTCTTTCCAGAATCATTCATTTAAAAATATTTATTGAGCATCCTAGGTGGTGGCACATTGGATAAAGTGCTGGCCTGCAAACCCAGTGGTCCCCTGTTCGATTTCCAGCCAGGGCACATAACCAGATTGCAAACCAAGTCTCCAGCCAGGTCTGTAGCTGGGGGCAGGTGAAAGGCAGCCATACATTGATGTCTCCCTCCCTCTCTGTCTCTCTCCCTTCCCCTCTCTGAAAATAATAAATACAATCTCAAAAAAAAAATGTATTGAATAGTTTTTTTTAATCTAGCTCTGTGCTAGATTCTTATAAATATATATTATCTCATATAATTCTAAAACTAATTGGCAACATAGAAATTATAGCACTTACCTTAATGATGAGGAATACTAAAAAAATAAAAAATAAGAAACCTGTAGAG
Organism: Noctilio leporinus; assembly: GCA_004026585.1. Taxonomy (NCBI): domain Eukaryota; kingdom Metazoa; phylum Chordata; class Mammalia; order Chiroptera; family Noctilionidae; genus Noctilio; species Noctilio leporinus. The sequence continues at coordinate 23,009 of PVIW01014198.1, read as the reverse complement.
GCCCATTCAAAGCTTAGTATATACAATCCCATATCTAGATTTCTCTTGCTTGCCCCTTCTTTGCAGCATTTGTCTACTCAGCTATCCAAGCCAAGTGTAGAACCTAATCAATTACATTTTACAAATAAGAAAATAGAACCTGAGAAAGGTGGATAGTCTCTGTAACCTCTACGTACAAGAAAGCTTTACAATTTCCTGAAATTACAAATCTATGCTTCTAAGATTCCTGTCTCTCACAGTTGGGTTATCATAGATTGACTCAACAGTCATTGGCAGCCTTTAAAGTTATGATTTTTCTCTGGTAATGGTGTTTTCAGCTGTATTAATGTCCACTCTTTGAGCAATTGATCAGTTCAGCCTGAGTGGTTGATTCAATTTGGTCATCAGCAAACCCATAGAAACCAGATGGATCACTTTTGTTTCCAATCAAATGCTATCACTGCTCAACAAACAGAGCCATTAAATTATTGATACATTGAATATTACCAGCACCTGTATAAGCCCCACTGAGCTTATGTGGAAAGACAATTCTTTCATTGACACACTGGCCAGTGTCTGAGAGGCCTGAAGGGAGTTGTGGGTATGGATATTTTGTTTGTGTCCTGGCAGTTCATTAGTTCTTCTTGGGAGGCAAGGGGCAGGGAAGATAGTTGAGAACTTTTTTTCTTTGAACATTGAATCAAACTTGAAAAATGTCCAGAATTTCGTTTCTTTTCAAACATGGACCAAGTATCTTTTCTAATGAGTCAGAATGGAAAAATATGCCTGAATGGAATATTGTAAGCCTAAATATTTTAAGAAACTTTAATAAATTTTTTAAATATTTTAATTTATTTTATTATTTTTAGAAAGAGGGGAAGGGCTAGAAGCAGAGAGGGAGAGAGACATTAATGTATGGTTGCCTTTCACCTGACCCCAGCCACAGACCTGGCTGGATACCTGGCTTGCAACATGGTTATGTGCCCTAGCTGGGAATCGAACCAGTGATCTTTGGGTTCACAGGCTAGCATCTTATCCATTGTGCCACCAGCCAGGGTCAACTGACTCTTATTTCCTCAAAAGTAGTTGGAATTGAGGTAGGTCTCAAATTTTAGCCTGTTCTTTCTTTCTCTTTTTTTAAATTGTTGTTTTATTACATTTGTTCCAATTTTCCCACAGTGTTCTCCCCTGCCCTGTCCACCACCACTGCTCCCACAGTCAATACCTACACTGTTGTCTATGTCCATGGATCATTTATATCTCCTTCTCTACTAGACTTTTCCCCTTCTTTCTCCCCTTATCCATATCTCCTTCCCCTCTGGTTGCTGTCAGTCTGTTCCTCATTTTCATTCCTCTGGTTCTATTTTGCTCCTTTATTTGCCTTATTCATTAGATTCCTTTTACAGATGGAATTATAATGTATTTGTCTTGTGTGGTTCTATCCATGCTTCTGTGAAGCTATGAGTTTTTTCTTTCTGCTGCATAGTACTCCATTGTGTAAATATACCACAGTTTTTGATCTATTCATTTACTGACAGGCACTTAGGCTGTTTCTAGCACTTGCCTATTATAAATAGCCCTGCTATGAAAATAAGGGTGTATAAGTTATTTTGAATTGGTGTTTCAGGATTCTTAGGTATAATCCCAGCAATGGAAACACTGTCATAAGAAAGTTCCATTTTTAATGGAACTGCCTTTTGATCCAGCAATTCCACTACTTGGACTATACCCAAAGAATCCTGAGACACCAATTCATAAGAACCTATGCACACCTATGTTCATAGCGGCACTATTTATAATAGCCAGGTGCTGGAAACAGCCTAAGTGCCCATCGGTGGATGATTGGATCAAAAAACTTTGGTACATTTACACAATGGAATTCTATATGGCAGAAAGAAAGAAGGAACTTGTACCCTTTGCAGCAACATGGATGGAACTGGAGAGTATTATGCTTAGTGAAATAAGCCAGTCAGTGAAGGACAAGGTATCATATGATCTCACCCATTACGGGACAATAATGAGCAAAACTAACAACAAGCAAAACAGAACCAAGTGTATGAATACAAGGAATAGGCCTGCAGTGGTCAGGGGGAAAGGGGTTGGGGGGAGTGGGGAGGCAGAGGCAAAGAAGGGGAGCAGCTTAGACAAGAACCTAGTATAAAGGACAATGGACATGGACAACAGGTGGGATTGACTTTGGGAGGAATGGGTGGGTGGGGAGGGGGACAGAGGGGAGCAAAAAAGGGATGGATGTAATACAACAACAATAAAATTAAAAAAAAAAAAAAAGAAAGAAAAGAAAGTTCCATTTTTAGTGTTCTGAGGAAATTCCATACTGTTTTTTACAGTGGGTACACCAATCTGCCTAAGTTTTCCCTAGGACTTGCGGCTTATGGGTAAGTCTTTTTCCATTATAAGTTTCTTCTGGAATAAGGTGTAAATTGGTGATCTGGTTCCTTTCTTTTTTGTGTTCTTTTCTTTCTTTTCTTCCTTTCCTTCTTTTTTTGCACGTAACTATCCAATTCTTCCAACACCATTTGTGAAAAAGCTATTTTTACTCCATCATTTGCTTCTGCCCTTTTTGTCAAATATTAATTGACCATGAAGATTTCTGGGCTCTCCATTCTGTTCTAATGATCTATGTGTCTGTTCTCATACCAGTATTAGACTGTTTTGATTACAGTGGACTTGTAATATAGTTTGGCACTGGGAATTGTGATTTCTCTTACTTTGTTCTTTGTTCTCAAGGTTGCTGAAGTTATTCTGGGTCATTTTGGTTCCATATACATTTTTGAAATATTTGCTCTAAATATGTGAAGTATGTTCTGATATTTTATAGGGATTGTGTTAAATCTATAAATTGCTCTCAGTAGTACGAATATTTTCATGATGTTAATTCCACCAATCCATGAACACAGTATATGCTTCCATTTATTTGTATCTTTCTTAATTGTTCTATAGTTTTCTGAGTACATATCTTTTACTTCCTTGGTTAAGTTTATTCCTAGGTACTTTATTTTTCTTGTTGCTATAGTAAGTGGGATATTTTTTCATAGTTTCTGTTTCTGATATTTCATTGCTTTTATGTAAAAATGCCTATGACTTCTGAGTATTGACTTTGTATCCCAAATTTACTTATTAGGATGAGTAGGTTTTTTGTGGAGCTATGGGGTTGACTACATACATTATCATTTCATCTTTAAAAATGGCAGTGTTAGAATGAAACTAACATTATTTGATATATATTAACATGTTATATTTTGGTGAAAATTGCTTTAATAAGATATTTCTCTTAATTATAAAAATATAATAGTATCTTTAAAATATTTTTGGAACCTAACCCCATTTCTTGTACTAGTCCTTTATTTCATATAACATAGATTCACTTAACATAGCATTTTTTTAGGAACATAATTGTGTTATACGGGGGTTGTTATCTGTATAAAGATATTGGTTTTATCTCCAAATCTTCTCTGCTAGTATGTTGTATGTACCCAAGGAATCTTCATTAAAGACTTTTATCAAAGCTTATAAATAATAAAGCAAAAAAAAATTAAAGTTGCTAAAAAAATGGCAGTGTTACTTCCTTCTTTTCAATTTGGATGCCTTTTATTTCTTTTCTTTCTTTCCTTCTTTTTTTTTTGGGGGGGGGGTGCTGATCACCATGGCTAGAACTTCCAATACTATGTTGAATAAAAAGCATGAAATCAGACACCAGTCTTATTCTTTTTTTTTTTTAATTTTACTGTTGTTGTATTACATCCATCACCAGTCTTATTCTTGATCTTAAAAGAAAAGCTTTTAGTTTTTGCCCATTGAGTAAGATGTTGGCTATAAGTTTCTCATATATGGCCTTTATTATGTTGAGGAATGCTCCCTCTATCTCCACATTGATAAGCATTTTTATCATAAATGGATGGTGAATTTTATCAATTTTTTCTGCATCTATTAATATGATCATGTGACTTTGTCTTTCATTTTGTTTATATGGCGTATTACCTGTATTAATTTGTGAGTATTATACCATCCTTGCATCTCTGGGATGAATTTTACTTGATCATGGTGTATTGTGATGTTTTAATGTATTGCTGTATCTGGTTTTCCAATATTTTGTTGAGGATTTAAGCATCAATGTCCATCAGTAATATTGGCCTGTTTTTCTTGTTGTTGTGTCTTTACTAGGTTTTGGAATTAAGATAATACTGGCCTTGTAAAAAGATTTTGGGAGGCTTCCTTCTTCTTGAGTATTTTGGAATAGGTTGGGAAGGATACAAGTTAGTTCTTCCCTTAATGGTAAAATTCACCTGTGAAGCCATCCAATCAGAGCTTTGTGTACCAGGAGTTTTTTGAATACTGCTTCAATTTTACTAGTTGCTGTCAGTATATTTTTGCTTTCTGCTTTTTTTGATTCAGTTTTGGAAAATCATGTGTTTCTAGGAATTTGTCAATTCCAATTGACAATTCCACCCAGGTTGTCAATTTTTTTGGCATATGGTTGTTCATGGTATTTTCTTACAATCCTCTGTATTTATGTGATATTGGTTTTTATGTCCCCTCTTTTGTTTCTGATTTTACTTATTTGTTTCCTCTATTTTTTCTTTTTTAAGATTTTACTTTTTTTTTTTTCAGAGAGAGGGGATGGGAGACAGACAGAGAGGGAGAGAAACATCAATGCATGGTTGCCTTTCATCTGCCTCAAGGTACAGATCTGGCTGAAGACCTGGCTTGCAACCTGGTTATGTTGCCCTGATTGGGAATTGAACCAGTGACCTTTGGGTTCACAGGCCGGCACCTTCCACTGTGCCACCAGCCAGGGCTTATTTTTTTTTTCTTGATGAGTCTGGTTAAAAGGGTTATCAATTTTGTTTATGTTTTTAAAAACCAACTCCTGGATTTATTGATCCTTTGAATTGTTCTTTTAATCTCCATATCATTTAATTCTTCTACAGTCTTTATTACTTCCTTCCTTTTATTAACTTTGGGCTTTGTTTGTTGTTCATCTAATTCTTGTAGATGTAGGGTTAGGTTGTTTATTTGATATTTTTATTTTTTTTTATTTTTAGGTAGGCCTGTATTGCCAGTTTCCCCTTTGTATACACTTTCTCTCTTTTAAAGCATCCCCTTTAGCATGTCTTGCATGCTGAATTTGTGGAGATATATAATTTTTAGACTTCTTTCATCTGAGAAATTCCTTATTTCACCTTGCATTGTTAATGAGAAACTTTCTGGGTAGTATAGTCTTGGTTGCAAGCCTTTGCTTTCCATTACTTGGAATATTTTTTGCCATCCCTTCTGGTTTGTAGTGTTTCTGTTGAGAAATCAGATAATTGCCTATTGGTGCTTCCTTCTATATTGTTAACTCTTTCTCCCTTGCTGCCATTAAGATTCTTTGTCTTTAAATTTTCCCATTTTAATTTATGTGTCTTGGAGTAGGTCTCTTTGGGTTTATCTTGATTGGGACCTTTGTGCTTCCTGGACTTACATGGCTTTTTCTCTCATCAAGTTAGGGAAGTTTTCTGTCATTACTTTTTCAAACAGGCTTTTTATCCCTTGCTTCTCTTCTTCTGGTATCTTTTATTTTTTTAATTTTTAAAAATAATTCTATGTTTTTTCTTAAAGATTTAAAATTTTTATCTTATTATTTTTTAGGGATAGGTGTAGGGGGAGAGGCAAAGAGGAAGAAGGATATCAATGTATGGTTGCCTTTCACCTGTCTCCAGCTACAGACCTGGCTGGCAACTTTATGACATATATATTATTCAATTTCATGTTGTCTTACTACTCCCTTAAACTCTATGTGTTCTTTTTGGGTCATGTTTTTGTTTTGGTACCCTGCTTGGAAATTATTTTATCTTGTGTTCCAGCTTACTAGTTTGATCCTCTGCTTCACCTAGCCTATTCCTTATATTGTGTTCTTCAATTTAGATATTATATTCTTCATTTCTTTCTGGCTCTTATTGATAGTTTCTATGTCCTTTTCCATGTTAATATAATTCACAGTAAGCTCCTTGTAGATTCCCTGAAGTTCTCTGTAGTGCTCACTGAGCTTCTTGAGGATCTTCATAACCATTGTTTTGAACTCCATGTCTGATAGTTTGCATGTCCCTATTTCATTTAGCAATCTTGCTGGAAATTCCTCCTTTCATTTTGCTTGGTGATTATTTTTTTGTTTCCCCATTTTGGTTGATTCTTCTTGTTTGTTTCTTTATCTTATATTAATCTGCTTTCACTCCCTGTCTTTGTGGTGTGAACTTCTGTGGTAGAAGACCTGTGGGATCCTATAAAGCAGTCTCTTTGACCTCCTGAACTTGATGCTGTTGGGATGAACTTTTATTATTTGTTTTAGATTTTATTGATTGTTATTTTTAGAAAGAAAGGCAGGCGGGGAAAAGAAAGGGAGAGAAACATCAACGTATGGTTATCTTTCACCAGCCTCCAGCTACAGACCTGGCTGGAGACTTGGCTTGCAACCTGATTCTGTGCTCTGACTGGGAATCAAACTAGTGACCATTGGGTTTGGAGGCTGGCATCTATCCACTGAGCCACCAGCTGGGACTTGGGATAAACTTTATGCCATTTATTTGGGTTCTCTTGCTATAACTGGATTTTAGTTAATGTGTCATCCTTTGATGGCTACTTTTGTTCTTTTTTTTTTTTTAATTTTATTGTTGTTGTATCACATCCATCCCCTTTTTGCTCCCCTTGTCTCCCACCCCACCCACCAATTCCCCCAAAAAGTCAATCCCACCTGTTGTGCATATCCATGGTTCCTTTATACTAGGCTCTTGTCTAAGCTGCTCCCCTTCCTTGCCTCTGCCTCTCCCTTCCCTCAACCCCTTTCCCCTTGACTACTGAAGGCCTATTCACTGTATTCATATATTTGGTTATGTTTCGCTTGTTGTTAGTATTGTTCATTATTGTCGTGTAAAGGGTGAGATCATATGATATTTGTCCTTCGCTGACTGGCTTATTTCACTAAGCATAATACTCTCCAGTTCCATCCATGTTGTTGCAAAGGGTACAAGTTCCTTCTTTCTTTCTGCTATATAGAATTCCATTGTGTAAATGTATCAAAGTTTTTTGATCCAATCATCCACTGATGGGCACATAGGCTGTTTCCAGCACTTGGCTATTGTAAATAGTGCTGCTATGAATATAGGTATATATAGATTCTTATGAATTGGTGTTTCAGGATTCTTTGGGTATAGTCCCAGTAGTGGAATCGCAGGATCGAAAGGCAGTTCTATTTTTAGTTTTTAAGGAAACCCCATATTGTTTTCCACAGAGGCTGCACCAGCCTACATTCCCAACAACAGTGTACGAGGGTTCCCTTTGCCTCACATTCTTGCCAACACTTGTTGTTTGTTGATTTGTTGATGATTGACATTCTGACAGGTGGGAGGTGGTATCTTATTGTGGTTTTAATTTGCATCTCTCCAATGACTAGTGATGTTTAGCATTCTTTCATATGCCTCTGGGCCCTTTGTATATCTTCCTCAGTGAGTTGTCTGTTCAGGTCTTTACCCATTTCTTAATTGGGCTGTCTGTCTCCCTGGTGTTGAGTTGCATTAGTTCTTTATATATTTTGGAGATCAGACCCTTGTCTGAGGTATCATTGGCAATTATGTTTTCCCATACAGTTGGTTCCCTTTGAATTTTGCTGATGTTTTCTTTAGCTGAACAGAAACTTTTCAATTTGATATAGTCCCATTTGTCAATTTGTTCTTTTATTTCCTTTGCCCTTGGTGAAGTATCAGTAAACTTATTTCTGTGTAGGATATCCAAAAGTTTACTGCCTATATTTTTCTCTAGGACCTTTAAGGTGCACTGCTTATGTTTAAATCCTTTATCCATCTTAAGTTTATTCTGGTATATGGTGTAAGTTGGTGGTCTAGTTTTATCTTTTTGCATATTGCTGTCCAGTTCTCCCAACACCATTTGTTGAAGAGACTGTTTTTACTCCATTTGATGTTCCTTCCCCCTTTGTCAAATATTAGTTGACCATAGAGTCCTGGGTTAATTTCTGGGCTCTCTATTCTGTTCCACTGAGCTATATGTCTATTTTTATGCAAGTACCTGATAGTTTTGATGACAGTAACCTTGTCATATTGTTTGAAGTCCAGTATTGTGGTTCATCCTACCTTGATCTTCTTTCTCAAGATTGCGGTGGCTATTCGTGAGCATTTTTGGCTCCATATAAATTTTTGAAGTATTTTTTCTATTTCTGTGAAGTCTGTCATTGGTATTTTAATTGGGATTGCATTGAATCTGTGGATTGCTTTGGGTAGTATGGACATTTTAATGATGTTAATTCTTCCCATCCATGAACATGGTATATGCTTCCATTTATTTTAACTTCCTTGATTTCTTTCTTCATTGTTCTGTAGTTTTCTGAGTACAGGTCTTTTACCTCCTTAGTTAAGTTGATTACTAGGTACTTTATTTTTATTGTTGCTATGGTAAATGGGATTTGTTTTTTCACTTCTATTTCTGTTGTTTTATTATTGGTATACAAAAATGCTTTTGATTTCTGGATATTGACTTTATACCCAGCTATTTTGCTAAATTTGCTTATTAGGTTGAGTATGGTTTTGGTGGAGCCAATCAGGTTTTGTATGTACACTATCATATCATCTGCAAATGACAGCTTGACTTCCTCCTTTCCAATTTGGATGCCTTTGATTCCTTTTTCTTCTCTGATGGCTATAGCTAGAACTTCCAAGACAATGTTGAATAGAAGTGGAGAAAGTGGGCAGCCTTGTCTCGTTCCTGATCTTAGGGGGAAAGCTTTCAGTTTTTGTCCATTAAGTATGATGTTGGCTTCAGGTTTCTCATAGATGGCCTTTATGATGTTGAGGTATGCTCCCTCTATTC
>PVIW01014198.1:0-14056 GCA_004026585.1 Noctilio leporinus | reverse complement strand
TACATTATCAAATGCTTTTTCAGCATCTATTGATATGATCATATGGTTTTTATCTTTCAATTTGTTGATGTGGTGTATAACATTTATTGATTTACAAATATTGTGCCATCCTTGCATCCCTGGGATGAAACCCACTTGATCATGGTGTATGATCTTTGTAATATACTGCTGAATCCAATTGGCCAACATTTCATTGAGAATTTTACCATCTATATTCATCAGAGATATTGGTCTGTAGCTTTCTTTCTTAGTTGTACCTTGCCCTGGTTTTGGGATTAGAATAATATTGGCCTCATAGAAAGAGTTTGGAAGTCTTCCCTCTTCCTGATTTTTTGGTATAGATTGAGGAGGATAGGAGTTAGTTCTTCTTTATATGTTTGGTAAAATTCACCTGTGTATCCATCTGGTCCAGGGCTTTTGTGCTTTGGGAAATTTTGGATTACTTCTTTAATTTCATTAGTTGTTATTGGCCTATTCAGGCTTTCTGCTTCTTCTGGGTTTAGTTTTGGTAGATTATGCATTTCCAGAAATGTGTCCATTTCATCCAGGTTGTCATATTTCTTGTCATATAGTTGTTTGTAGTAATTTCCTACAATCTTTTGTATTTCTGAGGTATCAGTTGTGATTTCTCTTCTGTCATTTCTGATTCTGTTTATTTGGGTCCTCTCTCTCTTTTTCTCCATGAGTCTGCATAAAGGCTCGACAATTTTGTTTATTTTTTTCAAAGAACCAGCTCCTGGACCTGTTGATTCTTCAAATTGTAGTTTGAATCTCTGAGTTATTTAGTTATACTCTGATCTTGATGATTCCTTTCCTTCTACTTGCTCTAGATTTTGCTTGTTGTTGCTCCTCTAGTTCTTGCAGCTTCATGGTTAGGTCATTTTTATAAAATTCTTGTGATCTTTTTAGGTAGGCCTGTATTGCTATAAATTTCCTTTGAGCACTGCCTTTGCTGTATCCCATAGGTTTTGGGCTGTTGTGTGTTCATTGTCAATTGTTTCCAGGAACTCTTTGATTTCACCTTTGATCTCATTGTTAATCTATTCATTACTTAAAAGCATGTTATTCAGCCTCCAGGAGTTAGAGAATTTTTGTTTTTTTTCCCTTGACATTGGTTTCTAGTTTGAAGCCATTTTGATCTGAGAAGATACTTTGATTTCAATTTTCCTGTATTTGTGGAGGCTTTTTGTATTTGTGTATGTCTTGTGACATACCATGTGATCTATCTTAGAGAATGATCCATGTGCATTTGAAAAGAATGTGTATTTTGCTTATTTGCAATAAAAGACTCTGTAGACATCAATTAGGTCCATTTCTTCCAGAGTGTTGTTCAATGCCACAATATCTCTGGGGAATTTTTGTTTGGAAGACCTGTCCATTGTTGATAGTAGCATATTAAAATCCCCTACTATTAGTGTGTTGCTATGTCTTTCTTAAAGTCTTCCATGATTTTCCTTATATATTTTGGAGCTCCTATGTTGGGTGCATATAAGTTTATCAGAGTTATTTCTTCTTGATGGATTGTTCCCTTAAGTATTATGAAATGTCCATTTTGTCCCTTTTTATGGCCTTCATTGTAAAATCTTTTTTGTCTGAAATAAGTATTGCTACTCCAGCCTTTTTGTGTGTGTCCATTTGCTTGATATATATGTTTTCCATCCCTTCACTCTCAATCTGTGTTGATCTTTTGTTCTGAGGTGGGTCTCTTGAAGACAGCATATATGTGGGTCATGTTGTCTTATCCATTCAGCTACTTTATGTCTTTTGATTGGTGCATTTAATCCATTTACATTTAAGGTTATTATTGATTGACACTTATTCATTGTCATTTTCTCCCTTTGTGTCCATATTCCTCTTTGCCTTTCTCTGTTTCTTCATTTTATTTATTTACTTATTTTTAAAGCAGACCCTTTAGCATTTCTTGCAATGCTGGTTTGGTAGGGATGTATTCTTTTAGTCTTTTTTTTTTTTTTTTTTTTTTTTTGACCGGGAAGCTCCTTATTTCTCCTTCTATCTTGAATGAGAGCCTTGCTGGGTAGAGTATTCTTGGTTGCAAGCTTTTGTTTACCATGACTTGAAATACTTTTTGCCATTCCCTTCTGGCTTGAATTGTTTCTGTTGAAGAATCATTTGATAGCCTTATTGGAGCCCCTTTATATGTATTTCTCATTGCTCTCTTGATGCTTTTAGGATTCTCTCTTTGTCTTTGAAATTAGCCATTTTAATAATAATGTACCTTGGTGTTGGTCTGTTTGGGTTGATATTCATTGGGACCCTCTGTGCTTCCTGAATTGATTAATGTTTCCACTCTTCATGTTAGGGAAAATTTCTATCCTGACTTTTTTTTAACAGGTTTTCCATTCCTTGTTTCTCTTTTACTTCTGGTATCCCTATGATATGGATGTTGTTACGTTTCATGTTGTCCTGCAGCTCTTTTCAACCCTCTTCAGTCTTGTTCAGCCTCTTTTTATTCTCTTCTACTGTCTTAGCGTATTTGTCTACATTATCCTCCAACTTGCTGATCCGGTCCTCTGCTTCCTCTAGCCTACTGTTGATTACTTCTACTGTATTCTTCAATTCAGAAATTGTATTCTTCATTTCCTCCTGGCACTTATTGATAGTTTCTATGTCCTTTTTGATGCTGTTGTATTTCTCAGTAAGTTCCTTCTAACTTCCCTGGAGTTCTTTGTAGTTCTCCTAGAGTTGTTTATAGTTTTCTTTGATGTGGCTGAGCTCACTGAGCTTCTCTATCATCATTCTTTTAATTCCTTATCTGATATTTCAGGTACCTCTGTTTCATTTTGTGTTCTTTCTGGGGATTCTTCCTTTCCTTTTGGTGATGGACTGATTCTTTTTTTCCCCATTTTGGGTGTCTGTTCTTGCTTGCTTTTTATTTGTTTGTTTTTTTCCTTGGGTTAACCTGCTTTGCTTCCTTGTCTTAGTTGAACACCCTTCTGTGATAGATTTGTGGAGTTCAATGTTCCAGTCTCCCATATTTTCTCCACTTGCTATTCTTGGTGTGTCCTTTATTTGGGCTGTCTCATTGTATTCTGGACCTGTGGACTTTTAGCAGGAAAAAAAAAAAATGGAAAAGAAAAAAAAAGGAAAAAAGAAATAAAAAAGATAATAATAAGAGGAAAGGGTTTAGATGGCTGGTCACCCTTAATAATCCCTGATTGGTTCAGATGGAGCCAAGACTTTAGGGCTTTTAGCAGAAACACACACACACACACACACACGTATATATATATATGATAAACAAAAAGGGTTTAGGTGGCTGTTCACCCTTAATGATGCCCGATTGGTCCAGGTGGTGCTGGTATCTCTGGGCTTTTTATCAGAGAGAGAAAGGAAGAAAAAAAAAGGCAGGGGGAGCGAGTCACAAGACAAAGAAAAACCAATATTAATAAAGAAAGGGTTTAGGTGTCTGTTCACCCTTTATGATCTCTGATCAGGTGGAGCCAGGACTTGTGGGCTTTTACAGGAAGAAAAGAAAAAGAAAGAAGATGAAGAAGAAGAAGAAGAAGAAGAAGAAGAAGAAGAAGAAGAAGAAGAAGAAGAAGAAGAAGAAGAAGAAGAAGAAGAAGAAGAAGAAGAAGAAGAAGAAGAAGAAGAGAAGAAAAGGAGGGAAAAAAGAAAAAGGAAGCAAGAAAAGAATAAAGAAAGGGTTTATGTGGCTGGGGAAGGGAGGAATACTTAGATTGAGGACTCAGAATGTGTTGTAGCCAGAGAGTGAGTAGACTTTAATTCAAGAGTAGGGGGAGGGTCTTGGGTGGATTGAGATAGGGGGGGATAAAGAATATGTGAGAAGTAACTTTTGGAAAGGATATGTTGGGGATTAATAGTTCATGTAGCTCTCGGTATAACTCAGGTGCTTGAGATTAGCAGCAATCCATTTCCTGAGGCTGCCTCTTTTTCTTGATCAGGTCTCTGCAGTCTATAGTCTAGCTGGTCTTGGTGTGGCAGAGCCTCTGATTGTCACAGTCAGGGCTGATTCTGAGTGTCAGCCCCCAGGTAGGCTGGGCCTTCAGTAGCCTAGCTGGTTTTTAGGGCTGCCGGTATTCTGGAGTCCGAAGGGTGTCTCCTCCCACTCCTGGCGGATGTTCCTGCCTGTGATGGGCACCTGCCACCCCTGCAGGACAACCTGCAACCTCACTAGTTTCTGTGATGACTGGCCCTGCCCCTGCAGCTCCCAGAAGAGGCAGCCCCCGTCCATCAACAGTGCCCAGGGTCCCCCAACACTGCCCAGCTCCCTTGGGTGCAAGCCAAACCTCCAAGCTGACCAACTCTCCAAGGAGTCCTTCAGGAGGCCTCTGTGATGCGGCCTCTCCCAGGCATCTGCGGCCTTTGTCTCAGGCAATGGGCGGGTCAGTTGTCTCAGCTACTAGTCCGGGCTTGCAGTTTGGAGTTTCTGCCAAAGCCTGGGGGCCTGTGTGGGTGCGCAGGGCTGAGCCTCCCCCCCTCACAGGGGCTTTCAACTGCTGTTTCCCCAGTGGCCCAGCAGCATCATTTTCGACCCTCTCGCTGTCCCGGTAGTTGCACTTCCCTGCTTCCTGACTCCTGCTCCCCAAAGGACTCTTCTCCTCCGCCTCTAGCCCTGTGAGAAGCTTCCTCTCTCTGTTGCCAGAGCAAGGCTCTCACACAGTCCCTACCCAGAGTTCAATTCCTCATTCCCTACGGTGTTTGCCCTGGATGTCCACACTTCACTGTTCAGATTTCTAGTCGCCAGGGAGCCTGGAGTTAGCTTCAGTTAAACACGAGCCTTTGGGTAGAGCTGCCCCTGCCCAGAGCAGACCTCAGCCCACCAGCTGCCAGCCAGTAAGTCCAGAGCCCCCTCACCTGCTCTCCTGCAGGTCTCCACTGCCTCTGGGCTGTGCTCCCCTGAGTTCAGATGCTGACCGCTCCAATTCTTAGGGACCTGAAGATATCTCGCACTCTCTATCTTGTCCTCTAGCTGCTCTGATACTCAAGAACACCATCAGCACTGCTCTCTACTTTGTCGCTATCTTTCTCTGGTGGCTCCTTTCTTCTCCTAACTGACAAGAGTCATACCACCCACAGTTTCTTATAGATTATTGTACCAGTGTGGTCATGCTCTGGTAAAGTGGCTTTTTCCATCTGTCCATTGTTATAAGGCCTCTCTCAAGCCACACCCATTTGGTCATTCTGGGTGACCTCTCTGTAATTCAGCTGCAATTTTAGACTGGTCCTGAGAGGAGGTCAGCCCAGCTCTCACTTATTCCTCTGCCATATTGGGTTTCTCTCTTTTTTTTTTAATTTAGTCTTTGTTGTGACTTTTTTACATTACCTTTTAGTCACCTTATACCCTCCTTTCCACATTGTTGTTTATGTCTGCCATCATGGACATCATCTAGTTTTTAAATTTTGACTCAACATCTTAAATGAAAGGCAACCATACATTAATATCTCTCTCTCTCTCTCTCTCTGCCTCTCTCCTTTCCCCTCTCTCTAAAAAAAATTATAAATATTAAAATCTTCTAAATAACTAAATAAATAAATTTTGACTCAAGCAAATTGAGTCAGAGACTCCAGACTGGAGTCTTCAGTAATTTAAGTTTGTCATGTAATATATTCTACCAACACTTAGCTGCTTATAACAGTACATTTTATTATTTTACATTCTACTACATTCTGTTACATTCTACTCTGAGGGTCAGGAATTAAAGAGCAGTTTAGCTGGCTGTTTCTGGGTCAGAATCTTTTTTGAGACTCGGTCAGTTTGTTCGCTTGGGCTGTAGTAACCTATAGGTATGGTTCAGACTAGATGATCCACTACCAAGGGGGTTCACCCACATGACTCTACTAAAAGTCTCACTTTCTTCCTGGCCTTTAAAAGAAAGTCACAATTCTTCACACACAGCCCTTTCATAGGTGTCTGAGTTTCTTCATGATTGGACAGCTGGCTACACTCAGAGCAAGTGGTCCTAGAGAGAGGACAAATACATACCTAGTCTCCCAGTCACACATCATCATTCCACTTGATTCTAGTTTTTAGACGTGGATAACTGAGTTTAATCCACATCTAAGGAGAGGGGAATTAAAGTTAAACTCTGAAATGTAAGCATCTTAAATGAATTTATGGATTAGGTTAAAGCTAACCAAAACCTCATTATCTATGACTTTAATGAACACCTCTCCTTTCCTAATTGTAAAATAGAAGTAAATGTACAGGCTGATACAGCACCCTTCTTTTTCCCAGTGCAAGAGCCATTGACACATAGTGTCCGACCAGTAGTTACCCACCACTCAGTTCAGATCTCACTTTACTAGGTGGAAAGACTGGTTTCATATGATATCAATTTTTTTTTCTTTGAAAAGATTAAACTTACAAAATTTCTTTTTCTTTATACTGGATAACTTTCTTATATAAGTTTTAATTTCTTATCTATAGACTAGATTTAAAAACATATCATATTCTTATATTCATGGACTTTAATTTTGTAACATAGTAGGTATAGTTTAAAAGTCACCTTAGGTCAATATAATAAAAATAAAATGTGGAATTTCCTGAAGAACTGCCCAGAGTGAAGTAAAATAGACAAAGATACAGAAAAGACAAAGTCTTAAATTTGAGGTGAGTGGAATGCTAAGAGAAAGGAGCTCTACTCTAACTGCTATAAAGTATATGTATTCAAATCACATCTTCACGACTTAGTCAAGCAATTTAAATTTTATATGTATGAAACATGATAATAGAAAGTGTTGTCAACAGTGTTGTCAAATTAGAAAAAAAACTCATTTTTTGCAAGTTTTTTCAAGTGGAGTTATTTATTAACAAACAAAACAAAACAAAGAACAACACATGCATGCACAGAGCATATAACAGCCAGGATCTCATTGTCCATACAAACATAATTGGGAGAAGATAGTTATTTAGAGACATAGCAGAGCCTTTAACTGACATATAATTGTCCCTCTCTTCTAAAGGGTGTATGGTAGTAAAAATACAATTCATTTGTTTTTCTTAAGTCTGGGTGGAGGAAAAAATTGCTTATGAGAATCTAGAGTCTGCAAGGAGATGGCTACATCTGTATCTTTGCACAATGGTGGGATGAACTGCCATCCTTGTGCCTCCCACTCACTGCTACGATCATGTGGTAAGAGGAACTGAGAGAGGAGGAAAGGCAGAGCAAGTCTGAAGAGGTATGTTGCCCCCCCCCCCCGCACCCCTGTAAGTATGACAGATGTGAAAGGAATCCCCAGGGGTCCTGTAAGCCCAGACTAAACTCTGAAAAGAGCTGCCTGCAATTTGTGGATGTCTGCCATGACATTTCTGGTTAGGGTCCTGCCATGTTGGGGCACATAAACATCTACTTTTAGAGAGGGAGAATGGAGGGGCTATAGCTGTGCCCCTAGGTTTGGGTCATGTCTCATGTTCATGCAGGAGGCCATCCAGGAAAAATAGCAGGTGGAGTCAGGAGACAATGTACTGTGTCTCAGTGGCTTAATTTCCTTTGCTACCAGCGGGCCTTTATTCATGTTGGCAAATGTTCTTTCCTGGACCCTTACCTCATGCTACCACTCTGTAATGGAGGAAAGTGTGAAGAAAGTTTCAGAACTCCACTGATCCTTACCTCGCCCTTTCTAGGATCACCACAGCTAGATGTATTCCATATGATCTATCAGAGGGAAGTGTACAAGCTAGGGAGCAACTGAAATTTTGGCAACTCTAAAATAACTGCCAACAATGTTGCCAGTGTATACAAATATTATCAAGGCACTAAAATGACACAATTGACAACTTTAGTTTGTCCTTTGATCTTCTTTTTTCCCCAAGTATGTTTTGTATCTTTAGGGTTGTGACACTGGGATTTCTGAATAAAGAAAGTTTTAAAAACTTTTACAAAATTTTAACTCTTATAATACATTGTGGAATTGAGATTCTAGTTTAACCCTGTTACGAGTCTGAGGGTAAATCTATGTAAAGTAAAGCTTAAAAAGCTTAAACTGTTATCTTCATGACACCACATGAAGTTAAAACAAAATAATGCTAGATAAAACACACTGATTATTTATAGTGTGCCATCACTGGGCCAGGTACATTGCAAGTATTTTATTTGAGGTTAATAATATTTTATGAGATGACATCTATATCACTCCTCATTTTAATAATTAGAAAGTAGGGTACAAAGTAGTTTGTGGCAGGGAAGAAACCTAGATAGCTAGGTAATGTCCAAAGTCACAAAAGAGTTAGGTATATAGTGGGGATCTGAATCTAGATTGTCTGGTTCCACAGCACAGCATTAGTCTTTGCTATATTTTATTATTTAACTGAAACTTTGGAAATGAAACCAACATAATTTCCTGTCCTTCAAATGAGCTACTCTCAATTGAATCCCATGCTCTGTTTATTTTGTGAAAAGTTAATCAGCATTGCTCTTTAACTAGAAGGTGTTGCCATAATAATCATCAAAGTTGAACCACTGATAAAAAGTAGTGGCTGCAGTGCTAAATATTTCTTTCTGAAACAAAAATGACAGATGCTACATGGCTGGAATACAATATGGCTTTTAAAATATTGAAAGCTTAGCCAGTAGTCTTTTTCTATGCTCAATTTACATAACAAAATTCATGATTAAACTCGTTTCATTATACTCATTCATTCATTTAATTATTAATTCATTTATTCAGCAAATATTTATAGATTTGTGAATTATCTATTACAAAAAATTCTATGCCAGTGCTGAGAAGACCAAAAAGTAAATGTCTATTTAGACTGTAAAGTTATTGATAAATTGATCTCCAAACTATTGGAAGGATGAATGAGTGTCAGCAGGGGAAAATAGAATTTCCCAGACTAGTTCCAGGCTAAGGAAGCTAAAGTGAAGAGAGGTTTCTCAGAGCATGATAGGCTGATATTTCAGTTATTTCAGCAGAACTCACATAGAGAGATCAGTGTAAAGATCTTGGGAAGGTAGATAAAGTTGGAACATTAATGTGCATTTTTACCAGTGTTTGAATTCTATTTTAAAAGAAAGTGTTAGAGGAGTAACTTTCAGGCACTTGGTTCTTCTTGCAACATAGTAAAGCAAAACAGAACCAGATATATGAACACAGTGAATAGGCCTTCAGCAGACAGGGGAAGGGGGCTAGGGGGAGGGGTAGGAAGAGGCAAGGAAGGGGAGCAGTTTAGACAAGAACCTAGTATGAAGGAACCATGGACATGGACAACAGGTGGGATTGACTTTGGAGGGGAATGGGTGGGTGAGGAAGAGGACAGAAGGGAGCAAAAAGGGGATGGGTGTAATGCAACAACAATAAAATTAAATTTAAAAAAAAAAAAAAAAAAAGGAAGAATTACAGATCAGTGAGTCTCCAGGAAAGCTGGCACCACCTTTACCTGTCAATCAATATGTAAATTTACCTCGATCCAGTCAACTATATAAGGCCTCAGAAAAAAAGGATTCACTTTCTTGGCTCTCTGACTGGCCTCAGGACTGCCCCTGATCAGGTGCTTGCCACACTATCCTTTGGCCACACTTAATTTCATCACTCTTACCCTGCTATGCCTATGCCTTTCACCCCCACCTTAGCTAGGCCCATTCTCTTCCATAAGAACAGATCACCAATAAACTCTGCTGGCACACTAACAGACTCACTGATCTGTAATTCTTTACTGCATTGATGAGAGGAATCAAGTTTCTGGAAGTTTCTCCTGTAACATAAAGAGAGCCTTTGAACAGTTTCAAGTTTATGTGGTGGTATGAGAAGGTTTGTGTTTTAGAAAAGTGATTCTCACATATGCTGGTTTTGAACAGATTGTTGAGGAGACAAGGAAATCTATGAAATAAATTAAAAATTCAAGTAAGAAATGATGAATACTCTGCTTCAGTCCAAGATGAAGTTAAAAGAACCAATTTACCCTGCTCATTGAAACAACTTCAAAATGAACAAAATATATGGAAATTACATCATTTAAGACAATGGATGTCTGTCAACGAAAGACACTGATTAATAAGAGAAGGGAAACAAATGGGGTGAATTATTATTATTGTCCCAGCTAAGTGCCTTGAGATATTATAGGCCACAGCACAGGTTGGGAGATACCAGAAAAAGCCCAGCAGACTCTCTGAGTTTAGATTATGGACCTCAAAGTGTGCAGAGATCAAAACATTAAGTTTTTCCAGAACAGAGTATGGAGAAGAGTAATTTTATAAAGAGAAAGCTCTAAACATCTGGAAATTCCTCTTATTACATATTTAGCTGAGGAACACTTAGCATGTATATGTGAGACTACCTGGGACCAGAATAAGATCCACTTGAATGGATTGGAGAAAAGATTATCCCATGTGACCTAGGGCAAGGAGATATGTCAGTTTCCATAAGTTAGACAGGAAACTTTTATGATTCCTAGGTAACTGGGAAGAGCTGACAGAACAGCTTTGCCTCAGTAATGATTAATATTTACCTTTACGTTGAGCATTGCTTTAGTTCCACCAAATCATAAAGCAATGTCTTAAAGATCTGTTTCCAGGTGAGTTGAGTGCATCTCAGACCAAATCTTAAGACTTTTAGAAACACAAAACTACCGGGTATTCAAGAAGTAAAAGTTCACACTCTCTGACATCCACTCAAAGATTATTAAGCATGAATAGAAGCAAGAAAATATGGTCTACAATTAAGAAGAAAAGTAAACAACTGAAATAAATACAGAATTGACACAGATGTTAAGCTTACCCAACAGTAACATTTTAAAAAGTTACATAATTATATTCTATATGCGCATAAAGCTAAGCAGTTCAATAAACCACAAGCTCAGAAACATAATGAAAATGCACCAAAATTAAATGGTTATGAAACCAAATATAAGAATAAAAATCTTAAAATATGTAACAAAAAAAGACATACTATATAGAGAAGAACAAATGTAGGATAACAGCAAATTTATAATTAAAACCCAGCAAGCAAAAGTTCACCATCTTTCAAATATTGAAAGAAAATACAGTTAACTCAAATTCTATAATCAGTGATAAAGTCTTTAAAAAGTAGAGACAGAATAATGACATTCTCTGACACATGAAAACTGAGAAAAAATCACGATTTTCAGATCCTAACTGCAAAAAAGATCCAGATGGAAAAATAAAACCAAACTGAAGTCTGGATCTACAGAAAAAAATGAAAAGAAACAGAAAGTGTCTACATGTGTCATAAATGACATTGTTGCTTCTGTCTTGCTCTCCTGAAACACTTGCCCTGAAGAACTCAGTTTATGTAGTCCATACAGCTCTGTGGGATAAACTGTGAAATACCAATAGCCAAATGAGCAGATTATATTGAAAGTAGATCTTTTTTTTTTTTTTTTACTTTATTGTTGTTGTATTACATCCATCCCCTTTTTGCTCCCCTCTGTCCCCCTCCCCACCCACCCATTCCCCCCAAAGTCAATCCCACCTGTTGTCCATGTCCATGGTTTCTTTATACTAGGTTCTTGTCTAAGCTGCTCCACTTCTTTGCCTGTGCCTCCCCCCCAACCACTTTCCCCCTGACCACTGAAGGCCTATTCCTTGTATTCATACACTTGGTTCTGTTTTGCTTGTTGTTAGTTTTGCTCATTATTGTCCCGTAATGGGTGAGATCATATGATACCTGTCCTTCACTGACTGGCTTATATCACTAAGCATAATACCCTCCAGTTCCATTCATGTTGTTGCAAAGGGTACAAGTTCCTTCTTTCTTTCTGCCATATAGAATTCCATTGTGTAAATGTACCAAAGTTTTTTGATCCAATCATCCAGCGATGGGCACTTAGGCTATTTCCAGCACCTGGCTATTGTAAATAGTGCCGCTATGAACATAGGTGTGCATAGGTTCTTATGAATTGGTGTCTCAGGATTCTTTGGGTATAGTCCAAGTAGTGGAATGGCTGGATCAAAAGGCAGTTCCATTTTTAGTTTTTTAAGAAAACCCCATATTGTTTTCCACAGTGGCTGCACCAGCCTACATTCCCACCAACAGTGTATGACGGTTCCCTTTGCCCTGCATCCTCACCAACACTTGTTGTTTGTTGATTTGCTGATGATTGCCATTCTGACAGGTGTGAGGTGGTATCTTAATGCAGTTTTAATTTGTATCTCTCTGATGACTAGCGATGTTGAGCATTCTTTCATATGCCTCTGGGCCCTTTGGATATCTTCCTCAGTGAGTTGTCTGTTCAGGTCCTTTGCCCATTTTTTTAATTGGGGTGTCTGTCTCCCTGGTGTTGAGTCGCATTAGTTCTTTGTATATTTTGGAGATCAGACCCTTGTCTGAGGTATCATTGGCAATTATGTTTTCCCATACAGTTGGTTCCCTTTGAATTTTGCTGATATTTTCTTTAGCTGAACAGAAACTTTTCCATTTGATATAGTCCCATTTGTTGATTCATTCTTTGATTTCCTTTGCCCTTGGTGAAGTATCAGTAAACATATATTTGCGTAGGATATCCGAAAGTTTACTGCCTATATTTTTCTCCAGGACCTTTATGGTGGCACTGCTTATGTTTAAATCCTTTATCCATCTTGAGTTGATTTTGGTGTATGGTGTAAGTTGGTGGTCTACTTTTATGTTTTTGCATGTTGCTGTCCAGTTCTCCCAACACCATTTGTTGAAGAGACTGTTTTTACTCCATTGGATGTTCCTTCCCCCTTTGTCAAATATGAGTTGACCATAGAGTCCTGGGTTAATTTCTGAGCTCTCTATTCTGTTTCATTGATCTATATGTCTATTCTTATGCCAGTACCATGCTGTTTTGATGACAGTAGCCTTGTAGTATTGTTTGAAGTCCGGGATTGTGATTCCTCCTACCTTGTTCTTCTTCCTCAAGATTGTGGTGGCTATTCATGGGCGTTTTTGGCTCCATAGAAATTTTTGAAGTATTTTTTCAATTTCTGTGAAGTCTGTCATTGGTATTTTAATTGGGACTGCATTGAATATGTAGATTGCTTTGGGTAGTATGGACATTTTAATGATGTTAATTCTTCCCATCCATGAACATGGTATATGCTTCCATTTATTTGTGTCTTCCTTGATTTCTTTCTTCATTGCTCTGTAGTTTTCTGAGTACAGGTCTTTTACCTCCTTGGTTAAGTTGATTCCTAGGTATTTTATTTTTCTTGTTGCTATGGTAAATGGGATTTGTTTTTTTGCTTCTATTTCTGTTGTTTCATTATTGGTATACAAAAATGGTTTTGATTTCTGGATATTGACTTTATACCCAGCCAATTTGCTAAATTTGCTTATTAGGTCAAGTAAGTTTTTGGTGGAGCCAATCGGGTTTTGTATGTACAATATCATATCATCTGCAAATAATGACAGTTTGACTTCCTCCTTTCCAATTTGGATACCTTTGATTCCTTTTCCTTCTCTGATGGCTATAGCTAGAACTTCCAAGACCATGTTGAATAGAAGTGGAGAAAGTGGGCAGCCTTGTCTCGTTCCTGATCTTAGGGGGAAAGCTTTCAGTTTTTGTCCATTAAGTATGATGTTGGCTTCAGGTTTCTCATAGATGGCCTTTATGATGTTGAGGTATGCTCTCCCTATTCCCATTTTGCTGAGGGTTTTTATCATAAATGGTTGCTGCACTTTATCAAATGCTTTTTCAGCATCTATTGATCTGATCATATGGTTTTTATCTTTCAATTTGTTGATGTGGTGTATTACATTGATTGATTTACGAATGTTGTACCATCCTTGCATCCCTGGGATGAAGCCCACTGGATCATGGTGTATGATCTTCGTAATATACTGCTGAATCCGATTGGCCAATATTTTGTTGAGAATTTTAGCATCTATGTTCATTAGAGATATTGGCCTGTAGCTTTCTTTCTTAGTTGTGTCTTGCCATGGTTTTGGGATTAAAATAATATTGGCCTCATAGAAAGAGTTTGGGAGTCTTCCCTCTTCCTGAATTTTTTGGTAGAGCTTGAGGAGGATAGGAGTTAGTTCTTCTTTAAATGTTTGGTAAAATTCACCTGTGTAGCCATCTGGTCCAGGGCTTTTGTGCTTTGGGAGATTTTGAATTACTTCTTGAATTTCACTAGTTGTTATTGGCCTATTG
>PVIW01014197.1:0-24430 GCA_004026585.1 Noctilio leporinus | reverse complement strand
TTTTTAGAGCAGACCCTTTAGCATTTCTTGCAATGCTGGTTTGGTAGAGATGTATTCTTTCAGTCTTTTTTTGTCTGGGAAGCTCCTTATTTCTCCTTCTATCTTGAATGAGAGCCTTGCTGGGTAGAGTATTCTTGGTTGCAGGCCTTTGTTTACCATGACTTGAAATACTTTTTGCCATTCCCTTCTGGCTTGAATTTTTTCTGTTGAATAATCATTTGATAGCCTTATTGGGGCCCCTTTGTATGTTAGTTGTCTTTTCTCTCTTGATGCTTTTAGGATTCTCTCTTTGTCTTTGAAATTAGCCATTTTAATAATAATGTGCCTTGTTGTTGGTCTGTTTGGGTTGATCCTCATTGCGACCCGCTGTGCTTCCTGAACTGGATTCATGTTTTCACTCATCATGTTAGGGAAATTTTCTATCATGACTCTTTTGAACAGGTTTTCCATTCCTTGTTTCTCTTCTCCTTCTGGTATCCCTACGATACAGATGTTGTTACGTTTCATGTTGTCCTGCAGCTCTCTTAACCCCTCTTCAGTCTTGTTCAGCCTTTTTTGATTCTCTTGTATTGTCTTGGAGTATTTGTCTACATTATCCTCCAACTCGCTGATCCGGTCCTCTGCTTCCTCTAGTCTACTGTTGATTCCTTCTACTGTATTCTTCAATTCAGAAATTGTATTGTTCATTTCCTCCTGGCACTTTTTGATAGTTTCCATGTCCTTTTTCATGCTGTTGTAGTTCTCAGTAAGTTCCTTGTATCTTCCCTGGAGTTCTTTGTGATTTCCCTGGAGTTCTTTGTAGTTTTCCTGGAGTTCTTTGTTATATCCCTGGAGTTCTTTGTAGTTCTCCTGGAGTTGTTTACAGTTTTCTTTGATGTGGCTGAGCTTACTGAACTTCTCTATCATCATTCTTTTGAAATCCTTCTCTGATATTCCAGGTGCCTCTGTTTCATTTTGTGTTCTTTCTGGGGATTCTTCCTTTCCTTTTGGTGATGGACTGATTCTTTTTTCCCCCATTTTGGATGTCTGTTCTTGCTTGCTTTTTATTTATTTATTTATTTTTGTTCTTTCCTTGGGTTAACCTGCTTTGCTTCTTTGCCTTAGTTGAGCACCCTTCTGTGATAGGAGATTTGTGGGGTTCAGTGTTGCCGTCTCCCAGATTTTCTCCACTTGCTGTTCTTGGTGTGTCCTTTATTTGGGCTGCCTGGTTGTATTCTGGGCCTGTGTGCTGTCGTTGAAGCTGATGGAAATTTTCACATTCCAGGGGACACATTGGGCACCAGCAGGAGCGTACATGTGGCCTAGGTGCTGTTGGGAGTCAGGTAGTCACGTCACCAGAACCCGGTGTCAAGCCCTGATGGGTAGACGAGCAACTGAGACGAGCACTGGGTCATGATGCGACACAGGCGGCGGTCCAGAAGCTTTTATTTTAAATTGGAAGCAATTGTGAGAACAAAGGTAGTAAGTTGGACAATGGATCTATCCAGGAAACATGTTCATTTGTAATTACACACAGGAATATATACAGAATTTTTGTAATTTTTATACAGGAATTAACATGTTATAATATTCCCCTTTTAGAACACCTTTAGTAACCTAAATAACAGACCACATGGGTGACCCTGCCTTTTATCCTGGTCCAAATTCCCACTCTTATATTTTAAATTTGCCAATAGAAAGAGAATTTGCAAAATCCTAGGAATCCTGCCTTTGGACCCCAATATGGGCAGAGCCCCATTCAACCATTTCCATTCTCATTCTCTCTCTCTCTCTCTCTCTCTCTCTCTCTCTCTCTCTCTCTCTCTCTCTTTCTCCATCACACAGAGATATGTGGCTTTCAGGGAGTCCTGGACATGTGAGTAATAAATCTGTAAATCTGCTTTCATGAGGGTTGTTCCAATTATAATACGGAACACATGGGCCTGTCCAGCCACAACATTGAATGTGGTCTGAGGATCAAGTGGCAGGGCCCAAGGCCAGTGCCCAGGCCTTCCTATTCTATAGCATCACTGTCAACTGGCTGGGTCTTAGAGGGCACAATGATCAAGTCTACGTCATCAAGAAGAGCCATGAAGGTAGTTATGTACAATGAGGGACACATGGCAAAAACTGAGGTTTCATATTTTTTAAAGAAACTGTTTATTTTCCATCACCTTATTTCCAATCTGTTAAGTGTTTATGGTAGGCCTACTTAAGACCTCTCAGTGGTTGTCCCTACCCACTCAGTGACATGCTCAGTGGGACTGCAGACCAGTCTTCAGTGGCAGGCTGAATGCTCCGTCCTCATTAGGAAACTTTTCAATAAGCACAAAGGGCTCCTGCACCTCTTTGGATCAGTCAGCAACCTAGGGCTGAGTAGCAGTGAACTTGGGAGCTGGAGCAGTCCATTCACCCTGAATCTCCTCCTTGGTCACAGACTTTTCAGCAGTGGTCTGCCCTTCCTTCTCAATCTGGCATGACCTCACACAGGTGTTCATGGGAGATGGTGCCTCACATGCACAGAACTTCCACCACATCAGACCCAGTGAGTGACCTGCCTTGTTGTTGCAAGGGATGGTGATGGTCTCATAGGACAGAGGAGAGTTTGTTACACAGAGCAATGGTAGGCAGGTTAATGCAAGGTGTCTCAATGAGTAGCTGGTGGTCAGCCCTAGGATCAGTAACCACCAGCAGTCTCAGCTCCCAGAAGCTGCTGGGTCTGGTTAGTGAAAGTTCCCAGGGTGCAGTGGCCAGCAATAGGAGTGGCTCCAGTGGCAGCTGCAAACTTCAGCACAGCAGGCTGGCCAGTGTTCCTGGTCAATATGACACTGATATCAGAGGGTTTTCAATTGCTACAATGGCAGAAGCTGCCAGCAGAAGCTTCTCTTAGGTTCTGTTCAGATTATGATGTACATGCCCTCACCTTTCCTTTTGTAGATGTACTGTTCCATTTTGAAGTCCAGGTTGGTGCCCCCTAAGTGGGTTCCTGTGGCAAGGAATTTGAAGACATTCTCCTCCTTCGTTGGCAAAACACTGAGGCCTCCAGACATTGTGAAAGTTTCCCTTTAACTTACAATGGAACCAAGACCAATGCTGTACAGGCCCGTTCTTTGAAGTGCAGAAAAAGTGAGGTTTCACATTTCTATGGAATGAAACTATGCGATAGACTTAGTAGCAAAGTGAAGGTTTTTCCACATTAGTCATACACTTCTTACTTTTCTATCTAAAAACAAGAACAAATTACTTATAATCATATATGATTTTGAGAAGAAATTATTCTTTAGGATTCCATGTCACCATGAACTAAACTGAAAATTTGAAATATTTCTGATAATGTTGTGAGGCTAGGAAAAAGGAGAAATAGCAAAACTGTCTAGATAATAAATGTGCAGAAAGCTTTAAAAATCATTCCTTAAATTATATAGAGAAGATGAACTCAAAGAAATGGAAATTATAGGACAGAAATGAAATGAGCTAGTTTGAAAACCACAATCTGATTCAAATTCCACAATTTCTAGTTTTGAGTTATGTGGCCTAAAAGTCAAGGTCATCTTCATTGCCATGGGATGATTGTCTCTTGTGTAACTGCCATTTGGAGAACTTTTTTGAGAGCCCCCTTTATGTCTTTGTTCCTAAGACTGTAGATGAAGGGGTTCAGCATGGGTGTGACCACAGTGTACATCACTGAGGCTGTTGCAATTGACTGTGAGCTATGGGTACCAGCAGAGCTGAGATACACACCTAGGCTTGTACCATAAAATAAGGAGACAACTGACAGGTGAGATGCACAGGTGGAAATTGCTTTATGCCTCCCCTGAGCTGATGGGATTCTACGTATGGAGGACACTATCTTAGAGTAAGAGTAAAGGATCCCTGCAGGAGAACCACAACCTAGTAGCACAGTTACAAAATACATCACACATTTATTTGGAAAAGTATCAGAACAGGCAAGTTGGATCATCAGACCAAGGTCACAGAAAAAGTGTGAGATTTCCAAGACCTCACAGAATGACAGCCGCAACATCATCAAGCATTGTAACAAGGAATACAGGGCACTTATGATCCAGGACACCAGAACCAGCAGTGCACAGAGCTGAGTGTTCATGATGACTGTGTAGTGCAGAGGGTGACAGATGGCCACAAACCGGTCATAGGCCATCACAGTCAAGAGGCAGATATCCAACACTGCAGAGAGTATGAAAAAATACATCTGGCTGAGGCATTCTGCATAGGTGATGGCTTTGTTCTGTGTCTGGATGTTCACCAGCATCTTTGGGACAGTGGTGGAGGTGAAGCAGATGTCAGCCAAGGACAGGTTGGAGAGGAAGAAGTACATGGGTGTGTGGAGGTGGGAGTCAGAGCTGACGGCCAGGATGATGAGCAGATTTCCAAACACAGTGACATGAAGAGGAAAAGCCCAAATAGGAGGGACTGAAGTTCTGGTTTCTCTGACAGTCCCAGGAGCAGAAATTCTGTCACTCTCGTAAGGTTCTTTGCTTCCATGAGGTGTGGTGACTCTTAAGAAAGAGAATAAAGCAAGATTATTTTTATAGATGTGGAATTACTCCCATAGCTCGAATGCTACAGTTTATATTTTAGAGTCAAAAAATTATTTTTAGTATTCTGGATGGATCTTTTCCCTTCTATGAGTTTTCTGAGTTATCTCAGAGTAAGACTTTTTGTTCCAACCTGCTTTTTTCCTAAGGTATCAGGCATAGTACAGTATTAATGAGAAATTAGTGAAGTATTTCAGGAGTATAAATTGAGTGATGACCATGTTTGTGGCACTCTCAGGTTGTGAGCAGAGGGTGCTGAAGAACTCAAGTCCCTACAAGGCAATATTGGGGAAAAGTAGACATGCAAATTATAAGAATAAATATAATATTATTGATGGTGACAAATCAATCTCAAGGGAGGGAGATCAAGTTCATGTGGGCAAGTGTGTACCTGGCAGAGGGAATGGCCAGTACCAAGGCATTAGGATGCAGCTCAAGGGCTTTAGTTGTTTGCTGAAAGTTAATATCAGAATATGACATGGTCTTGATTATAAATAATTTTTTCAAGCTGCTTCAAGTCAGAGGGTCTCAATCAGAAACACTTTTGTTCCTAGTAATGCCTGAAGAGACACTATTGAACACATCCAATTCATGGGTGTATGCGTGTGCATGCGCACACACACACACACACACACACACACATACACAATTAGAGTAGCAGATAGAACAGGGCTGATAATCAGCTGACTTTAAGGTAGAAGATGAGCAGGATCACCCAGGAGGACTAAGCTAAGCACAGTGCTCCCCTAGATGCAGAGGAGGGAGAGCAGAAGAAAATGCTACACTGCTACCTTTGAAGAAGGAGGAAGGGTCCTGAGTCAAAGAATGCAGGTGGTCAGCAATTCAAACTGGAATTGGGAAAGAAACAAATTCTCCTCTAAGCCTCTTGAAGGAACCCTGCCCTGCACACACCTTGATATCAGCCTGTGAGACTCATTCCAGGCTCTGAGATCTAGAACTGCAAGAGCATGTATGTGCTCACTGTAAGTAGCTAGTGAGGGAATACCTTTCAGCAGCAATGATAATCCAATAGAGTCACTTATGGTGACATATGTTGGAGGGAACTGAGCTGAAGTCTCTCCATTCATTAACTTCCTTGGGTGAGGGCACTTTACTTTGAAAATGCAGTGGAAGTAGAAAAGAAATTTTAATATCATCTGGAGATATTTCACTCCATTAACTTGGGACAGTGAAGTCTAAATTGCATAAATGCAAATGTGAACTAAGATTCTTTGTATCATTAAGATTTCAGGTACAATGTGTGATTTGAATTTTCCACCACTTAAGTGTCCAATCTTGTTGCTCATCACACTATACTCTTTGGCTACAAGTCGGTCAGTCAGTCCTCAATTTATATTCCTCAAGTGCATGAGAGAATTTCTCAGTCAAAGCAAAGGAAAAAGGCTGACTGTTGGATAGGAATTTCTACTGACAGTTTTAATATAGAAAGTAAAAGGGCATAAAACCCAAAATACATGCAGCATTACCAGCAATGAAGTAAAACTAGGTAGTATCCCTTTTTAGACTTTTTAAGTATTTTCTCATTGAGTACCCAGAATGACAGAAGCAACTGCAATGTGTGTGTCACTAACTGCTGTGCAAGGTGCTGTCTACCTCCACTGGCCTGGCACTTTCATGAATACAAACATGCTCAAATACACCCTGTCTGACAAATTTAATACAAACACTCACTTCACTGTACTGTTGTCCATACCTAATACTCTGTTTCCTTTTCACAAAACATCAAAAACTCTCAGATGTATGTTTATTTTTCTGAAAAAGTTTCATGCACCTCACTCACCATACAGTGTCATCCCACTAGAATCCCAGTCCCCATCACTTAATGGTCAGTTGTGGCTCTCAACTGCACATTCCAACATACCCAGGCTTTTCTTTCTTTCTTTCTTTCTTTTTTTTAAATTTTATTGTTGTTGTATTACATCTATCCCCTTTTTGCTCCCCTCTGTCCCCCTCCTCACCCACCCATTCCCCCCAAAGTCAATCCCACCTGTTGTCCATGTCCATGTTTCCTTTATACTAGGTTCTTATCTAAGCTGCTCCCCTTTCTTGCCTCTGCCCCACCCCCGCCCCCAACCCCTTTCCCCCTGACCACTGAAGGCCTATTCATTGTACTCATGTATTTGGTTCTGTTTTGCTCATACACAGCCTTTTCAACAAAGTAAGTATATTAAATATAATTTAATTACCTAAAGAAGAATACACACAAGATATATCTGGCATCTAAGTTAAGCTGATTAGAGTTGCAGTGACTCAGGTAAAATCACTTATGTTCCAGCCTCTCTAACCCTTTCCTGATGCACCTATAGGCTCTCAGACTCACCTAGATGGGTTTTCTGAAAGGAATATGTCTGTGTGGAAGTCAGATGGTTGATGATGGACACTGAAGCTCTGCCCCACACAAGACTGCAGGAGGGACTGAAGCATCAGTTCCTGAGCCAGACTGAAGAATCCACACCAACAACCATGCCCTGTCCACCAACATCGTACAAGCTGAGGGACTGCATGGGGGAGATATTTACAGCTCTCTCTCTATCTGCCCATCAGACACATTTCCCCTGTGTTATCCCAGCACCTAAGGACATGATGTTCCCCTGGGCCTCTAGCATAAACTGGAAGAAAATTTTTCCTAATGATTCTCTGTTCCCAAAGGACCATGTTAGAAACCAGATTAATTTAGATTTTATGACTCCTTGTCTTTGATCTCACTTGCTTCCCAGAGGCCTAACCTTATTCCAACACTGAGTTAACATCTTCTCCAAGGCCTGAAACCATGGAACCCATCAGAACAAAGTCCCTTTGATCCTGAAAGTACCGATTTGTGTTGGGGACACAGTTCTGATGCCACCAGAGCATTGCTGTCCCCATTTCAATGGGGGAAGACCCGTGTTCTTTTGGTATGGATCCTGGCCACTACACTGTTGGGCTTCCTGACATATTTGTAGAAAATAACTAGGGATATTGTATAAATTTCACAGATTAAGAGCTGTTAATTAATACCACATTATATTTGTTAGTTACAATAGATAAACTTTTATAGCTTGATGTCATAAAACCAGGGCTGAATCTCTTATAGACTTTGTCTGATTTAAAATTTTGACAAGTCATTCCATGAGATGTTACCCTTATGAGCTCCAGAAATGGGTCTTGAATGGGTTAAACGATTTGCTCAAAGTCATGAGCTAAGTGAGGGATGAGTCCTGATTGGAATCTGTCAGCTTGCTTCCTGTTTTCAAACTCTGGGCCAGCAGTTCTCTATCAGAGATTATATTGCCCCTGGAGATAAGTGGCAATGTGTGGAGGGAGGCTACTAAGCACCTACAATACCCAGCACAAATAATTATTTTATTTCCCTTGTCAACATGGGAAGATGTGACAACCTGGTCTAGGTCAACTCTTCTCTAACTTCAAGGTGCATGTGAGTCACCCAGGTTTATGGTTCAAGTGCAGAATCTAAGCACATCGTGCAGGGTGCAGAGATGGTGCATTTCTTGTTTTAAAATTGGCTATGCTGTTATGTTTGTTCCTATTTCATTTCCATTTGCTCCTCTCTCCCCAAGCACCCCCTTACTGTAGCAATCCCACGCCCCCGCCTTAGGTCATATCCATTTGTCATGCATGTAAGTTCTTTGGCTTTATCCTGTACTATTCTTATTACCTCCATCTCTATTCTGCGTTCACCAACTATGCTTAATCTTTGCACCATTTCCCCATTCTCCCCCTTCCTCCTCCCAGCTGACACTCCTCCAAGTGTTCCCTATAACTATGGTCTATTCCCAGTCTAGCTGTCTACTTAGTTTGTTGTGGAAAGTTGTGAGTTTGTTGTTTTAAAAATATTAATAGTTTCAATCTTCTTTTTCCTAAATAAGTCCATTTAACATTTCATTTAATAATGGTTTGGTGATGATGAACTCCTTTATACCTTGTTTGGGAAGTACTTTATCTGCCCTTCCATTCTGAATGATAACTTTGCTAGATAGAGTAGTCTTGGTTGTAGGTCCTTACTTTTCATCACTTTAAATACTTCTTGCCAGTCCCTTCTTGCCTGTAAAGTCTCATTTGAGAAATCAGCTGATAGTCTTATAGTATCCCTATGTAGGTAACTCTGTTCTTCTCTCTTGCTGATTTTAAGATTCTCTCTTTATCTATAACCTTTAGCATGTTAATTATGGTGCACTATGGTTTTGTCCTCTTTGGATCTAGCTGTTTGGGACTTTCTGTGTTTCCTGGAATTGTATGTCTCTTTCCTTCACCAAATTAGGAAGGTTTTCCTTCATGAATTTTCCACAGAAGTTTTCAATTATTTTGCTCTTTCTCTTCTTCTGGCACTCCTATGATTGGAATCTTGGCACTTTAAAGTTGTCCCAGAGGTTGCTAAGGCTCTTGTCATTATTTTTTTCAATTCTTGTTTCCTCATTCTGTACTGGTTCACTGTTTATTTCTTCCTTCTGTTCTAAATATTTGATTTGAAGCCCAGTTTTGTTCCCTTCACTGTTGGATTCATGGGGATTTCTTTTGTTTCACTTAGCATAGCTTTCACTTCTTCCCTTCTGTATTTGCTGTATAACTGTCAAGTTTATGAGCACCTTAATCACCAGCGTTCTGAGCTCTGCATCTGTTAGGTTGGCTACCTCCTCATTGCTCAGTCCTCCCACTGGGACCATAATCTGCTTCCTCTTTTGGGCCATACCTCTCCATCTCCTCAGCTTGATAATTTTCTGTGTCTACCTCTGTGTCTTAGGTAGAACTATCACACCTGTTACATTGTAAGGGGGTGAAGCCTTAGGTAATTGTCAGTGTGGGGTGACCCATTTCACCACATTGTTGCACATGTCTGTGGGGGAGGGTCTTAGAATAAACAGTGCCACTTGCCAGTTGAGACCAGCAGTTTCTTCCTCCTCTCCAGAGCTCACTGGTTTTCATAGTCAAAAGCAATGTGGTTTAAATTTTCTGGTACCAGCACTTGTGAGCTGTGTGGTCTGTCCTGCAGCCTGGAGTCACTCCCCAGGTTTAAATGATTGTGCTTTTCACCACAGCCTCCAGAGCTGCTGCTGCTGCTTTTCAACCAGCTCTGTGCCTCTGACCTGTCTGGCTGTTTCTTTAGGTATTTGTTTGTTGCACATCCCTATAGTTTGAATTTCTGAAACTTCTGTGTTGTTTTTATTTGTTTTTGAGGTAGATATAAGTTCCTTATTAGTTGTGAGGGTGTGTCTCCCTGTGTGCCTCGTTGTTGGTGGGAAGAACTTAGTATGTACCCTTAACTTTAGTGTGACTCCTTTAATTCAGCAAATTTTGCATTTTTAATACATTCATTTTCTTTTATGCTATTATACTCCTATTAATTACTTAAAATGTGTTGGAACTAATAAACAAATTCAGTAAAGATGCAGGATACAAAAATTAAAATACAAAAATTTACTGTGTCTATACACTAAATAATTAACTGTCAAGAGAAAGTAAGAAAACAATTCCATTTCCAATTGCTTCAAAATGAATGGCATATCTAGAAGTAAACTCTGAAACATTGCTGAAATATATAATAAAGGTACAATGGAAATACAGTTTGTGCTTATTGACTGAAAAATAGATATTGTTAAAATGTCCATACAACAATTAAAGAGAATCCACTGGCCCAAAATGACATCACTCAAGCTAATAAAAAACATGATGCCCAATCAAGATTTAACACTGAATCTAATGAAAATGTCAACATCTCCCAGAAACTTCATTTAAGTCAACAACTCTGGAATTTTCTGGCGAAGCACCAGTAATGCAATTAGTCAAAGGGACCCTCCCTACTTACTCATAAAAAGAAGTGAGTGGATGGATATAATACAACAATAAAATTAAATTTTTAAAAAGTGAGGATTTGTATAATAAAAGTTCTTCATTTTTAGCCCTGGCTGTTGGCTCGGTGGAAAGGGGCAGGTCCTGGAACCCAAAGGGCACTGGTTCAATTCCCAGCCAGGGCACATAACCAAGTCTCCAGCCAGGTCCATAGCTGGAGGAAGGTGAAAGGCAACTACACATTTATTTTTCTCTCCCTCCCTGCCTCTATCCCTTCCCTTCACTCTGAAAATAATAAATAAAATCTCCAAAAAATGTGGACTATTTTTTTTTTAATGAGAAGCAATTGTAAGAGCAAAGGTAGTAAGTTAGACAATGGATCTATTCAGGGAGCAAAGTTCATTTGGAATTATACACGGAATATATACAGCATTTTTGTAATTTTTATACAGGAATTAACATGTTATAATATTCCCTTTTTAGAACACTCCGAGTAATCTAAATAACTGACCACATAGGTGACCCTGCTTTTCATTCCTTGGTCCTGATTCCCACTCATATGTTCTAAACTCGCAATAGAAAAACAAGGATGGGTGAGGAGGGGGACAGAGGGGAGCAAAAAGGGGATGGATGTAATACAACAACAATAAAATTAAAAAAAATAAAAATATAAACATTTTATTTTGGAATCATTGTAGATTTATAGAAAAATTGTGATGATGATACAGAATTTCCTTATTTACCTGTCATCCAACTCCCCCAGATGTTAGCATCTTACATATCCTTGGTACATTTGTCAAAACTAAGAAACAAACATCAATATAAGACTATCAATTAAACTACAGACTGTATTTAGATTTTGCCAGTTTTTCCATGAATACCTCTTTTTTTGGACCCGGGAACCAATTCACGACACCACATTGCATTTTGTAGTTATGTTTACTGTTGTTTTTAAAAATTCTCTACATACTATGTTCCTTATTGATGGCATGAGGCCAGGTGGACCACTCCCAACTCCTCCTTTCTTGTTATGCCCCCATTCTTTGCACAGAGAAACCTGCTTCCACTACTACTACCCCTCTCATTCTTTCCCCAGTCCAGGGAACCATTTTCTGCTGATTATCCTTCCTTTTTTTCATTTTAGTAATATAAATAAATATACTATGTATTCTTTTCTAAAAAAAGAAAAGAAAAGAAAAACAAGGATGGGATGGCAAAATAATAGCCATCCCATCCTTGGACCCCAATACAGGCCCATTTCATCCATGTCCAATCTCTCGCTCTCTCTCTCACTGTCATCACATACAGAGGCACACACATTCTTTATTCTTATGTGGTTTTCAGGCACCCCTAACTCAGTGAGTAATAAATTTTATGCTTTCATGATGTGTGTTGCAATTATAATAAGGACCACATGGGCCTGTCCAACCACAATGTTGAGTGTGGTCTGAGGAACAAGTGGCAGGACCCACGGCCAGCACCCAGGCCTTCCTGTCCTATAGCATCACTGTCAACCGGCTGGGAAATACAGGGCACAATGATCAAGTCTATGTCCTCAGGAAGAGCTACAAAGGTACTTATGTGCAAAGAATAAGGGACACATGGTAAAAGTTGAGGGTTCACATTTTTAAAGAAAACTTTATTTTTCATCAATCTTATTTCCATTCTGTTAAGTGTTTATGGTAGATCTACTTAAGATCTCTCAGTGGTTGTTCCTACACACTCAGTGACATGCTCAGTGGGGCTGCAGACCAGTCTTCAGTGGCAGGCTGAGTGCCCAGACCACAGTAGGAAACTTCTCAATAAGCACAGAGGAGGGCTCCTGCACTTTTGTGGATCAGTCAGCAACCTAGGGCTGAGTAGCAATGAACTTGGGAGCTGGAGCAGTCCATTCACCCTGAAATTCCTCCTTGGTCACAGCCTTTTCAGCAGTGGCCTGCCCTTCCTTCTCAATCTGGTGTGACCTTGAATGGGCGTTCATAGGAGATGATGCCTCATATGCACAGAACTTCCTGGGCCAGCATCCACCACATCAGACCCAGTGAGTGAGCTGCCTTGTTGTTGCAAGGGATGGTGATGTCCACATAGCACAGAGGAGAGTATGTTACACAGAACAATGGTAGGCAGGCTAATGCAAGACACCTCACTGAGTGGCTGGTGGTCAGCCCTAGGATCAGTAACCACCAGCAATCTCAGCTCCCAGAGGCTGCCTGGGGCTGGTTAGTGAAGGTTCCCAGGGTGAAGCAGCCAGTAAAAGGAGTAGCTCCAGTGACAGCTGCAAACTTCAGCACAGCAGGCTGGCCAGTGTTCCTGGACAATATGACACTGACATCAGGGGGTTTTCAATGGCTACAATGGCACAAGCTGCCAGCAGAAGCTTCTCTTTGGTTCTGTTCAGATTTATGATGTACATGCCATCACCCTTCCTTTTGTAGATGTACTGTTCCATTTTGAAGTCAAGGTTGGTGCCCCCTAAGTGGGTTCCTGTGGCAAGGAATTTGAGTACATCCTCCTCCTTCATTGGCAGGACATTGAGGCCCCCAGACACTGTGAAAGTTTCCCTTTAACTTACATGGGAACCAAGAACAATTGCCATATAGGGCCTTGTCTTGGTAGCGCAGAAAAAATGAGGTTTCACATTTTTATGGAATGAAATTATACGATACACTTAGTAGCCAAGTGAAGATTTTTTCACATGAGTCCTACATTTCTTACTTTTCTATCTAAAAACAAGAACAAATTACTTACAATCATATATGATTTTGAGAAGAAATGATTTTTTAGGATTCCATGTTGCCATGAAATGAACTGAAAATTTAAAATATTTCTAATCAATGTTGTGAGGCAAGGAAAAAGGAGAAAGAGCAAAACTGTCTAGATATTAAATGTAGTAGAAAGCTTTAAAAATATTACTTAACTTATATTAGAAGATGAACTCAAAGAAATGGAAATTACAGGACAAAAATAAAAAGAGCTAGTTTGAAACTCACATTCTAATTAAAATTCCACAATTTCTGGTTTTGAGTTATGTGGCCTAGAAATCAAGGTCATCTTTATTGCCTTGGGATGATTGTCCCTTGTGTACCTGCCATTTGGAGAAATTTTTTGAGAGCTCCCTTTATGTCTTTGTTTCTGAGACTGTAGATGAAGGGATTCAGCATGGGAGTGACCACAGTGTACATCACTGAGGCTATTGCACCTGACTGTGAACTATGGGTACCAGCAGAGCTGAGATACACACCTAGGCTTGTACCATAAAATAAAGAGACAACTGAGAGGTGAGATGCACAGGTGGAAATTGCTTTATGCCTCCCCTGAGCTGATGGGATTCTACGTATGGAGGACACTATCTTAGAGTAAGAATAAAGGATCCCAGTGGGAGAACCACAACCAAGCAGCACAGTTACAAAATACATCATAATGTAATTTGGAAAGGTATCAGAACAGGCAAGTTGGATCATCAGACCAAGGTCACAGAAAAAGTGTGGGATTTCCAACACCTCACAGAATGACAGCCGCAACATCATCAAGCATTGTAACAAGGGATACAGGGCACTTATGATCCAGGACACCAGAACCAGCAGCGCACAGAACTGGGTGTTCATAATGACTGTGTAGTGCAGGGGGTGACAGATGGCCACAAACCGGTCATAGGCCATCACAGTGAGGAGGAAATTGTCCAATACTGCAAACAGAATGAAAAAATACATCTGGCTGAGGCATTCTGCATAGGTGATGGCTTTGCTCTGTGTCTGGATGTTCACCAGCATCTTTGGGACAGTGGTGGAGGTGAAGCAAATGTCAGCCAAAGACAGGTTGGAGAGGAAGAAGTACATGGGTGTGTGGAGGTGGGAGTCTGAGCTGATGGCCAGGATGATGAGCAGGTTTCCAAACACAGTGACCAGGTACATGGAGAGGAACAGCCCAAATAGGAGGGGCTGCAGCTCTGGTTCCTCTGACAGTCCCAGGAGCAGAAATTCTGACACTCTTGTAAGGTTCTCTGCTTCCATGAGGTGGATGTGACTTTTAAAAAAGAGAATAAAGGAGTATAATTTTTCTTTTTTTGCTTTTTTAAAAAGATATTTTTCATTATTTTTAGAGAAAAGGGCAGAGAGGAAGGAAGGAAGGTAGAGAAACACCAATGTATGGTTGCCTTTCACCTGTCTCCAGCTACAGACCTGGCTGGAGACCTGGCTTGCAACCTGGTTAAGAGCCCTGGCTGGGAATCAAACCAGCAACCTTTGGGTTTGCAGGCTGGTACCTTACCACTGTGCCACCAACCAAGGCACCAAACAAATTAATTTTTATACAACTGGTATTACTCCCATAGCTCTAGTGTTACAGTTTATATTTGGAGTCAAGAAATTACTTTCAGTATTCTGGGATGGATCTGTTTCCTTCTTGGAGTTTCCTGTGTCATCTCAGAGTAGGACTTTTTGTCCCAACCCTCTTTTTTGCTAAGGTTCCAGGCATACCACAGTATTAATGAGAAACTTTTCAAGTGTTTCAGGAATATAAACTGAGTGCTGACTATCTTTTTGGCATTCTCTATGCTGTGAGCAGAGGGTGCTAAAGAACCAAGTCCCTACAAGTCAGTGTTTTGGAAAGAATGTAGACACAAGCTCTGGCTAGTGTGGATCAATGGACTGAGTGTCAGCCTGCAAACTAACTGGCTGCTGGTTCATTCAGGGATGAGGCTCATACCTGAGTTGGGGTCCATGTCCCCCAGTCCCGGCAGGTGAGAGGCAACCACACATTGATGTTTCTCTTCCCCTCCATCGTCGCCCTCCCCTCTTTCTAAAAATAAATAAATAAAATATTTTTCAAAGATAATAGAAGCAAGTAATAGAAATACAACATTATTATTGGTGACAAATCCTATTAGGAAAATGAAAGCAGGTCTAAAGAAGTGACTAGGCCATTCTATTCCTCATAGGTATGTAGGTAAGACCTGCAATCTAGGTGACATTTGAGCAAAGATCTCAGGGGAGAAAGGGAAGGAGATCAAGTTTATGTGGGCAAGCGTGTGCCTGGTAAAGGGAATGGCCAATACCAAGGCCTTAGGGTGGAGGCGAAGGGGTTTAGTTATTTGCTCAAAGTTAGTATCAGAGTCTGTGATGGGTCTTGATTATAAATAATTTTGTCAGGTTGCTTCTAGTCAGAAAATCTCAACCTGAAATGATTTGTCCCTGGGTACCTGGAAATGTCTGAAAAGATATCACTAAACACCTACAATTCAGGCACAAACAAAAAAAATCCCCCACAATCATTATACCACCCCAAAAGTCAATGGTGAAAGGTGAGTAAATCACGATTAGACCAACACTTCTCCAGTTTCAAATGCAAGTGGATTTCTCTGGACTCTACTTCAAATGCAGAATCTGATTCAGAAGTTGTTCAGGCTCAGAGCCTCTGCTTTCTCACAAGTGCAGGTGGTGTTGATGCTGCAAGTTGTGGTCTGTGGACCACTCTCTGGGAAGAAAGGTTGTGACTCAGGGTTAGACTTAGTTGCAGGTGGTTTTAGTTCCTATTACCCAATATGGTCTTTACACTGAGTTTGAAGGAATAGTGTGTTGACTCATTCTAGAGTCTATGATTATTTAATCTTTCCTTCCATTATATAAGGGTGCTGAGTGACACAGAATAATACACTTCTGAAAAACAATTGTAACAGCCAGAATAAGGATCTCTATAAGATGTCCACCACCTAATTCTTTTTTTTAATAATTAAAAAAAAATTTTATTGTTGTTGTATTACATCCATCCCCTTTTGCTCCCCTCTGTCCTCTTCCCCACCCACCCATTCCCCACAAAGTCAATCCCTCCTGTTGTCCATGTCCATGGTTCCTTTATACTAGGTTCTTGTCTAAGCTGCTCCCCTTCCTTGCCTCTGCCTCTTCCTTCCCCCCAGGCCCTTTCCCCCTGACCACTGAAGGCCTATTCACTGTATTCATATATTTGGTTCTGTTTTGCTTGTTGTTAGTTTTGTTCATTATTGTCCCATAATGGGTGAGATCGTATGATATTTCTCCTTCACTGACTGGCTTGAAGATGTTACTTTTTATATCAAGGGGAGGATTAGGTAGCTGATAGTTCATGGTTGCTAATTCCAGTTGACTTTGAGATAGAAGATAGACAGGATCACCCAGGGGGACTAATCTAAGCACAATGCTCCCCTAGATGCAGAGGACCGAGAGTAGAAGAAAATGTTACATTGCTGCCTTTGAAGAAGAAGGAAGGGCCTTGAGCCAAGGAATGAAGGTGGTCAGCAATTCAAACTGGAAATGGGAAGAATACAAATTCTCCTCTGGTCCTCTTGAAGGAACCCTGTCCTGCACACACCTTGATATCAGCCTGTGAAACTCATTCCAGGCTCTTAAATCTAGAACTGAAGGTGCTTATATGTCCTCACTGTACATGAGTGTTAGAACACTTTTCAGCAGCAATGGCAATCTAATAGAGTCATTTAATAGTGATATTCTATGGGCAGAACTGAGTTAAGTCCCTCCATTCATTAGTTTCCTTGTGTACCAGCATGTTACTTTGAAAATCCACAGGATGTAGAAAAGAAATTTTAATATGATTTGGAGATATTCACCCTGTTGCTGAAACAGTGAAGTCTTCGTTGAACAAAACATTGTGAACTAGGATGCCTTGTTGTCATTGAGTTTCAAGGTACAATATGTGACTTTAATTTTTGACTAAATATTCAAATCTTGTTGCTCAGCACATTATATATACTTTTTGGGTAGAAGTTGGTCAGTCAGTCCTTAATTTATATCCCCAAGTGCATGACAGAATTTCTCATTCAAAGCATAGAAAAATGACTACTGTAGAAGAAGGCTGACCTTGGCGTGGGAATTTCTAACAACTATTTTAATATAGAAAGTAAAAGGACATAAAACCAACAATACATGCAGCCTTGCCAGTAAGTAAGTAACAGTAGGTAGTGTCCCTTTTTACACTTATTAAATATTTTCTCATTGAGTACTCAACATGAGTACTCAACATGTGTGTCAACATGAGAGAAGCAACTGCAACATGTGTGTCACTAACTGCTGTGCAAGGTGCTGTCTACCTCCACTGGCCTGGCACTTTCATGAACACAAACATGCTCAAATACACCTCATCTGAGAAATTTAATACAAACACTCACTTCACTGCACTGTTATCCAAACCTAGTACTATGTTTCCTTTTCACAAAACAGTAAAACTTCTTAGATATGTATTCATTTTCCTGCAAAAATTTCATGCACCTCACTCACCATACAGCATTGTCCCACTCAACACCCAATCACATCACTTAATGGTCAGCTGTGGCCCTGGACTGCACATTCTAACAGACAAAGCTTTATCAACATACTAAATAAATTAAGTATAAATTAGTGCCTTAACCAAGAATACAGAGATCTCTGGTGTCTGGCTAGGCTGGTTAGTGTCCCAGCAACTCTGGTGAAAGCTCTCAGGTTCCAGCCTCTCTGACCCTTTCCTGATGGACCTACCAGGCTCTCAGGCTCACCTGATGGGTTTTCTGAAGGGAAGGTCTCTGTGTTGAAGTCAGTATTGCTCCCTGGATGGTTGATGATAGACACTGAAGCTCTGCCCCACACAAGACAGCAGGAGGGACTGAAGCATCATTTCCTGAGCCAGACTGAGGAATCCACAGCAACAACCATGCCCTGTCCACCAACTTCGTACAAGCTGAGGGACTGCATGGGGGAGATATTTACAGCTCTCTCTCTATCTGCCCATCAGGCACATTTCCCCTGTGTTATCCCAGCATCTAAGGATATGATTTCCCCCTGGGCCTCTGGCATAAACAGAAAGAAAATTTTCCTAATGATTCTCTGATCCCAAAGGACCATGTTAGAAGCCAGATGAATTTAGATGTTATGACTCCTTGTCTTGGATCTCACTTGCTTCCCAGAGGTCTAACCTCCTACTACCTTATTCGAACACCGAGTTAACATCTTCTCTAAGGGCTGAGACCATTGAACCCATCAGGACCAGGTCCCTTTATCCTTAAAGCACTACTTTGTAGCAGGGACAACACCCCTGATGTCTCCAGAGAATTGCTGTTTCCTCTTCATCAAAAAGAGAGTTGTCTTCCTTTGATAGGGATCCTGGGCACCACAGTCTGGGGCTTCCTGACACATTTGTTGAAAGTAATTAGGTATTTTGTACTAATTTCACAGATAAGAGCTGTTCACTAATGCCTCATTATAAAATATTTGCAAGCCCTGGCTGGTAGCACAGTGGGTAAGGCGCCGGCCTGCGAACGGAAAGGTCGCAGGTTCGATTCCCCAGCCAGGGCACATAATGAGAGGTTGCAAACCAGGTCTCCAGTCAGGTCTGTGGCTGGAGGTGAAAAGCAACCATACATTGATGTCTCTCTCCCTCTCTGCCTCTCTCCCTTCCCCTCTTTCTAAAAATAATGAAATAAAATCTTAAAAAAAATAAAATAAAATAAAATATTTGCTAATTATGAGAGATATACTTCAGTGGGTTTATGTCATATAATTCAGCTTAGTATCTTTTAGACTTTGTCTGATTTTACTTTTTAAAGTCATTCTATGAGGTATTACTCTTATGAATTCCAGAAATGGGGCTTGAAGGGGTTTAGTGATTTGCTCAAAGTTATGAACTAAGTGAGGGATGGGTCTTGATTAGAATCTGTCAGGTTGCTTCCAGTGTTCAAACCGTGGAGAAGCGGTTTTGCCCTGGGGTGATTTTGCCCCTGGAGATACTTGGCCATGTGTGGAAGGGGGCTGTTTTACATCTACAGTACCCAGCACAAATAATTATCTTGTGCCTATTGTCAACATGAGAGGGTGAGAAAGCCTAGTTTAGATGAGCACATCTTCAACTGAAATGTGCATTGAAGTCACCCAGGATTGTAGTTCAAATGCAGGTCCTGGTGATCCCAGAGATTCTTTGAATCAAATAAGTCCCCAGTTGGTGTTGATGCTTACAGTGGTGGTTCATGGACCAGGCTTTGAGTAGTAAGTTTGTGGCTCCATTAGAGTGCCAAATAAGATATTTCTTTTCTTTTCTTTTTTTTTAAAGATTTTATTTATTATTTTTAGAGAGAGGGAAAAAGAGAGAAGCAGAGAGGGAGAGAAGTATCATTGTATGGTTATCTTTCACCTGCCTCCAGCTTTGGACCTGGCTGGAGACCTGGCTGACAACCTGGTTATCTGCCTTGGCTGGGAATCAAACCAGCAACGTCTGGGTTAGCAGGCCAGTGCCTTATTCACTGTGCCACCAGCCATGGCCTCAAATAAAATATTTCTTTAAAAAATGTTTTAGTTGCTGTTTCTGGATTCTTAGGGTATAATCTCAGTAGTGGGATTGCCAGGACAAAAGGCAGTTCCACCTTAAGTTTTGTTGTTTTTTTTTAATTCCATGCTGTTTTCCATAATAACAGCATTAGTCTGCATTCCCACCAACAGTGCACTAGGGTTCCCTTTTCTCCACATCCTTACCTGCACTTGTTGCTGTTGATTTGTTAATGATAGCTGTTCTGATCAGTGAAGGAGCACTGATCTCGTTGTGATTTTAATTTGCATCTCTCTGATGACTAGTCATGTTGAACTTCCTTTTGTATGTCAACAATCCTTCTGTGTGTCCTCCTCGGAGAAGTGTCTCTTCCTCTGAGAAATGTTTTCAGGCACCATCAGTAAATAAGTAGACCTAAAAAATGTGGTACATTTACACAATGGAATATTAGGCAACAGAAAGAAACAATGAACTCCCACCCTTCATGACAACAGGGATGAAACTGGATAGTATTATGCTAAGTGAAATAAGACAGGTGGTGAAAGACAAATACCATAAGACCTCACCTATAAGTGGAAGTTAATAAAAAAAAAAAACAGATAAATGAAATAGAACCAGAGACATAAAAATAATGAACAACTGACAGAGACCAGTGGGGAGGAGAGAGGCAGATAATGGGGAAAAGAAGGGAAGGTTCAAATGAAGGACAAGTATAAAGGACCCCTGGACATGAATAACAGGGTGGGGATAGGCTGTGGGAGCAAGGAGGTGGGTGGGGCAGGGGAGAGCAACTCAGGCAAAATGAGAACAACAGTAATTGAACTACAATAGAAATTTTAAAAATGAGAAAAATTTTATTTTATTTTATTGACTTAGAGGGGAAGATGGAAAGAGTCAGAGATTGATAGAGAGAGGAAGGAAAGAGAGAAATAAAATAACAACTTATATTTCACTCTTTGATGCATTCAATGGTTGCTTCTTGTATGTGTGTTGAGCAAGGATCGGAATCCACAGCCTTACTATATCAGGGTGATGCTCTCACTAACTGAGTCACCAGGCCAAGGCCCTGATGAATATAGTTCTGAAGAAGACCACAGTAGGTGGAATAAGAACCTTGAAAAGATGTACACATTCCAAGCCCCAGACACTTTGAATATGTTATTTTTATTCTAAGTAGTGGATTAAGGAAGTAATACTGTTAATCAACTGATCTTCAAATAAAGAGATTTGCATAACAAGAGAAGAGAGCAAGAGAATGAGAAATAGAGAACCACAAAACAATCTCATAAAATGGCAATACTACATACTACCAATAATTACTTTCCTTTTTTATATGTACCACCTCTTCCTTTTTCATCATATGTTCTTGATTATGCTATTAACTACTGTCCTAATAGTTCAACTTTCCCCCCCTCTACCCAGCACTTCACATGCCCTCCAGTTATCCCCTGATGTCTCCGGAGTATTGCTGTCCCCTCTTCCATCAGGGGAGAGCTGGGTTCCTTTGGTATGCAATCTGGGGCAGCACACCCTTTTCCTTCTTGACACATTTCTCAAAATAATTAGAAATTTCTTACTGATATCATAAGTTATGAGATGTCATTTAGTGCCTCATTGTAAAATATTTGTTAATTATGAGATACATTTAGATATTCTTATGCCATTTAACCAGAGATTAGCACCTTTTGAGCATCCCCTGATTTAATTTTTCAAAATGTCCATTCTATGAAATATTCCTGTTATGATCTCCCTTCCCCTTTGCATAAATGGGGCTTGACGTGGTTTAGCGATTTGCCCAATGTTATGAACTAGGTGAGGGATTAGCCAGATTAGAATCTGTCAGTTTGCTTCCAGTATTCAAACTCTGGGCAAGTAGTTCCCTATCAAAGATGATTTTGCCCCTGGAGCTATGTGGCAATGTGCAGAGGGAGGCTACTAAGCACCTACAATACCCAACACAAATAATGATCTCACCTCTCTTGTCAACATGAGAAGATGTGACAACCTGGTCTAGACCAACACTTCTCCCACTTCAAGGTGCATGTGAACCACCCATGATTATAGTTCAAATGCAGAATCTGAGCACACCCTGGAGGGCTCAGAGATGGTCCATTTCTAACAGGTTCCCTGTGATGCTTGTGTTGCAAGTCCTGGTCTGAGGGTCACTGTGGAGGCCATTGTGCATTACGATAAGAAATGTAATTCATTACTAAAATGAAGGTCAAACTGTCTACTTTGAATCCTTGTCTCTAAAGTTCTATATTATTTTAGTTTTATGTTACTTTAACCAATCATCCTTTTAATTTTCTTTGTCACCAAATTTCTATCAAATTTACTTATTAAAGCTGAGAATATTAGTGTGTCTGTGTTGTGCATGTGTGTGCTTGTGCTTACTTGAAAAAAAGTCAGATATAAATGTACATAAGTACATATGGACATACACT
This sequence comes from Noctilio leporinus, assembly GCA_004026585.1. Classification (NCBI taxonomy): domain Eukaryota; kingdom Metazoa; phylum Chordata; class Mammalia; order Chiroptera; family Noctilionidae; genus Noctilio; species Noctilio leporinus. The sequence goes on along the minus strand of PVIW01014197.1, from coordinate 2,367 downwards.
CCCTACTTATGAAAGTTCTTAGATTCACTATATATTTCAAAAAATGCTATTTATTCCTACCAATATCCACCTGAATTAGGTTTATTATTCCACAACACCATAAAAAATATGAAAACAGAGATTAGGGTGATTAAATTTTTTTTAGAATTATATAATGAAGCAATAAAGCATTTCTGCCCCTTCTTGAATTATATATAAATGAACCTAAGTAATATTTAGTCTTTTTTTAATTTAAAAATATTGTTGTTATATTACATTCATCTCACTCCCCCGCCCCACTATCCCCTTCCCCACCTTCCCTATCCCCCCACCAGTGTCAATCCCACAGTTTATCCATGTCCTTGAGTCATTCATGCTAGTTCCTTTACTAAATTATTCACCTTATTTGCCTTCTTCTCCCCCTTCCCCTCCCGCTTTGCTCTGCACACTGAAAGTCTGTTTCCTTGTATTCATGTCTCTGGTTCTGTTTTGCTTGCTTGTTTGTTTGTTCATTAGTCTCCTGTATTAAGTGAGGTATTTGTCTTTCACAGCCTGGCTTATTTCACTAAGCATAATACTCTCCAGTTTCATCCATGCTATCACAAGTGGAAGGAGTTCTCTTTTTCTTTCTGCTGCAAGAACACCATTGTGTAAATGTACCACTTCTTTTTTTGATCAATTCATCCACTGAATGGCACTTAGGTTGTTTCCAGTGCTTGGCTATTGTAAATAGTGCTGCTATGAACATAGGGGTACATACGTTCTTCTGAATTGGTGTTTCAGGGCTCTTTGGGTATAATCCGAGCCATGAAATCATAAGGCAGTTCTATTCTTAGTTTTTTGAGGAAATCCATACTGTCTTCTGTAGTGAACACACCAGTCTGCAATCCCACCAGCGGTGCACCAGGGTTCCCTTTTCTCCACATTCTCTCCAGCATTAGTTATTTGTTGATTTGTTGATGATGGCCGTTCTGACACGTGTGAGGTGGTATCTCATTGTGGTGTTAATTTGCATCTCTCTGATGGCTAGTAATGTTGAGCATTCTTTCATGTGCTTATGGTCCATTTGTATGTCTTCCTTGGAGAAGTGTCTGTTCAGGGGTTTGTCCATTTTATAATTGGGTTGCTTGTCTCCCTGGTGTTGAATCATATTAGTTCTCTATATATTTTGGAGATCAAACACTTGTCTGAGGCATTTTGGAAAATATATTTCCCATATGGTTGGTTCCCTTTTTATTTTGTTGATGTTTACTTAGGCTGAATAGAAGCTTATTAGTTTGACATAGTCTTTTTTATTTTTTTAATTTTATTGTTGTTGTATTACATCCATCCCCTTTTTACTCCCTTCTGTCCCCCTCCCCACCCACCCATTCCCCCCAAAGTCAATCCCCCCTGTTGTCCATGTCCATGGTTCCTTTATACTAGGTTCTTGTCTAAGCTGCTCCCCTTCTTTGCCTCTACCTCCCCCTCCCCCCAACCCCCTTTCCCCTGACCACTGAAGGCCTATTCCTTGTATTCATATACTTGGTACTGTTTTGCTTGTTGTTAGTTTTGCTCATTATTGTCCCGTAATGGGTGAGATCATATAATATTTGTCCTTCACTGACTGGCTTATTTCACTAAGCAGAATACTCTCGAGTTCCATCCATGTTGTTGCAAAGGGTACAAGTTCCTTCTTTGTTTCTGCCATATAGAATTCCATTGTGTAAATGTACCAAAGTGTTTTGATCCAATCATCCACTGATGGGCACTTAGGCTGTTTCCAGCACCTGGCTATTGTAAATAGTGCTGCTATGAACATAGGTGTGCATAGGTTCTTATGAATTGCTGTCTCAGGATTCTTTGGGTATAGTCCAAGTAGTGGAATTGCTGGATCAAAAGGCACTTCCATTTTTAGTTTTTTAAGGAAACCCCATACTGTTTTCCACAGTGGCTGCACCAGCCTGCATTCCCACCAACAGTGTATGAGGGTTCCCTTTGCCCCGCATCCTCGCTAACACTTGTTGTTTGTTGATTTGCTGATGATTGCCATTCTGACAGGTGTGAGGTGTGGTATCTTAATGCAGTTTTAATTTGCATCTCTCTGATGACTAGCGATGTTGAGCATTCTTTCATATGCCTCTGGTCCCTTCGTATATCTTCCTCAGTGAGTTGTTTGTTCAGGTACTTTGCCCATTTTTTAATTGGGCGGGCTGTCTGTCTCCCTGGTGTTGAGTCGCATTAGTTCTTTGTATATTTTGGAGATCAGACCCTTGTCTGAGGTATCATTGGCAATTATGTTTTCCCATACAGTTGGTTCCCTTTGAATTTTGCTGATATTTTCTTGAGCTGAACAGAAACTTTTCAATTTGATATAGTCCCATTTGTTGATTCGTTCTTTGATTTCCT
>PVIW01014196.1:0-24430 GCA_004026585.1 Noctilio leporinus | reverse complement strand
GGGAATGGGTGGGTGGGGAGGGGGACAGAGGGGAGCAAAAAGGGGATGGATGTAATACAACAACAATAAAATTTAAAAAAAAAAAGAAAAAAAGAAAAGAAAGATGTTTCTATATGCTTGTGTGTGACATGGTACAAAGTACCAAACTCCTGAAAATAAGTGTTTAGCCTTTGTGAAGGCAAATTTCTGCTAAGTGAGTCTAGAAGAAAGGTCCAGCCCCTGACCCAGCAGCTCAGACCCGTCCGTTGACCAGCCCAAGAAAGAAATATCAGCAAGAATGTTTCTGATGTCCATCTTCATATTCTATAATCTAGACATTCAGAGGAGCCCCACGGAAAATTCAGGCATCAACTCTGTGTGCAGAGAAGGTTGCTATTCCCTTGAGGAGCTGTTAGGACAGCCACTATTTGGACCATGTCCAGCTTCCCAAAAGGGACATGTGGGCCACTGAGAGGTCCCTGGCCATCTGCTCTGTCCAGTGGTGGGGACTGCCTTATCTGCATCTCCATTCCACTGCACCCTGCGTCCAGTGCCCATTTGAGGGGCTTGCACATGTACTTAAAGCAGTGGGCTCCACATAGGGGGTAATGTTTGGGAGATTCAGGCAGGATTCTCATGCTGTGCCATGAAGCCAGGGCTCCCACCTATGGAGGTTCTCTGGGAATAGCCGCAAAGACCATGGCTATTCACTCCTGTACGATGATGTCCAGGGCTGGATCCCAAGGTGTCTTCCCTAAAACTTCCAACTCCTATCCACATTTCTCCCCTTTTCCTCCAGTCCAGGGAGTTTTTAATCTGGTCTGGAAATTGGGGGAATTCTCTCTGTGAGCCTACATTCAGTTCTCTCTTATTCCCAGATCATCATTTTAAAGTTAAAAAGTTGCTTATTTCTGTTTCATGATTCCACTAACACCTCCTTGCTCCCCAAAGCTGCAGCAGAAACCAGTTGGCATTGGAGCAAGACTCTTGGGATAGAGGTGGTGAAATGTGTTTGGGATGTGAGGGAGAAGAGAGAGGTTATCCAAATATCATCCTCCCTCTGGAATTGTGGTTTTTCTAGGCCTGTTTCCTATTTCCTCTATGTTGTGATATTCCCAGCCTAGCACAGGGCCTATAAGACCTGGATCTCTATATCCCACCCTCCTTCTCCACACAATTTGTGCCCTAATGCTGACCCTGGCTCTATCTGGTGTTCTCTGTATACCTGCTGTACATGCTCACTCCCTACTTACATAGTTCACTGTTTCTTATTTCACAGCCCCAGAAGTCTCGAATTGGCCTAGCTCATATATTTCCTGCCTGACTGACATTGGTCACCAGTCGGCCTATGGGGCCCCTGGGTCAGGTCTTAATCAGTCATTGTGACAGAAGAATAGAAAATGGGGCTTCTTTCAGAAGGCCTGGGACCAGCCAACTCCTGATGGGGAGTCTGGGCCCTGCAGCCCCAACCCAAAACTAACCCCTCCACTCTGAGTTAAAGTGAATGCTAATTTGGATGCATTTTTAGAGAAAGGGAGTGTTCTAGGGAGAGCCCAAGTCCCAAGTGGCTATCTCACTTCTCTGAGCTTCCTGGTCCCCTTTCCATTTGCAGGGAGAAACTATCTGGAAGGGGTTTCATCCCCATCAAATGGATGTCATTTCCTTGGGGCTTGAACTTCTTACAGTTATTACTGATGTTTAATGTTAATATCTAGAGAAATGGTTGCTCTGGATATGCTACCTTCCCTAGGGTCCAGATTGCTTTTGTTAAAAGTCAAAGAATAAACTATTTAAGGCAATAGATGGTTCTTAGGGGCAGTAGGACCAGGGTACAAATAAGCAGGAGGTGAAGGAGGCTTCTTCTAGCACCTTCCCCAGCCCTTGGAGAGACAGCTTTGCATATCAAAGCTCACCACCCACCTCAGCCTCAGGGATTATTTTTGTCTCTCTTGTAGGGCTGCCCTCCTGCTTTCTGGGATCTCAAACTCTACTTTAATAGATCAGCACTATCTGATAAAGTTTCTGTGCTAATGAAAATGTTCTCCATCTGCACTGTCCAATATGGTAGCTATTGGCCACATGTAGCACTGAACATTTGAAATGTGGTTAATGTGATGAGAAACTGATTTTTTTAAATTTATTTCATGTTAATATACATTTAAATAGCCACACGTGGCAAGGGGATGCCCTAGAAGGCATACAGATGAATTCTAATTCTGCATCTTCCTCCTCTTTCCTTGGGTTGTCAACTTGAAATCAAGAAGCAGAGATGGTCAGAAAAAAAAAAAAAAAAAGAAGAAGAAGAAAGAAAGAAAGAAAGAAAAGGTCACCAGCAAAGACGTTTTGCTTCTTTACTTTGTCCTCTTAACAAGGTGGCCTGGGTTTAACAGATCAAACAAACGGAGCTCAGGGAAGGCACTGCTAGGTCACACAGTGGGGTGGGATGTTCTATGAGGAGAAAGGACACCTAGGAGTGAGAAAATGTGTGTATCAAATTTGTCAGTGAACAAGCTTGGCATTTTGGAACAAGTCATTGAACTTTTCCAAACTTCAATGTGCATGTCTAAAAAGTGGGAGCATATACTAAGTGCTTGGTAAATGTTCCGTTTTTTTTTTTAGTCTTCGTCTTCCTCACCCTTCTAAGAGCAGCTCACTTGTGCTTAACACATCACAAAACTCTTCATGTCAGGCAAGAGCACACAATGGAGTAAAGATAGTCTCCTCAATAAATGATGTAGGGAAAACTAAATAAGTACATGCCAAAAAAAAAAAGGGAGTCTAGGCTACCTTCTTATACCATATATAAGAGTAAACTCAAAATGCATCAAAGACTTAACTATAAGTCACAAAAAAGAAAACATAAGCAGTAAAATCTCAGACATATTTTTGCCCATATGTCTCCTAGGGTAAGGGAAATAAAGGAAAAATAAACAAATGGGACTATATCAAACTGAAAAGTTTCTGCACAGCTATAGAAACCATCAACAAAATGAAAAGGGAACCTACTGTAGGGGAGAACATATTTGCCAATGATACACCTGACAAAGAATTAATTTCCAACATATATAAAGAACTCAACACCAAGAAGACAAACAATCCAATTTAAAAATGGGCAAAGGACTTGAATAGACACTTCCACAAATAAGACATACACATGGCCAACAAGAATGAAAAAAATGCTCAAGGTCACTAACCATCAGAGGAATGCAAATTAAAACCACAATGCGATACCATCTTACACCTGCTAGAATTACTATCATCAACAAATCAACAAACAAGTGCTGGCGAGGATGTGGAGATAGTTGCTGGGAGTGCAGACTGGTGCAGCCATTGTGGAAAACAGTATGGTGTTTTCTCAAAAACCTAAACATGGAACTAACTACCTTTTGACCCAATGATCCCAATTCTGAGAATATATCCTAAGAATTCCAAAACACTAATTCAAGAGTATATGCACTCCTATGTTCATAGCAACATTATTTACAATAGCAGAGATATAGAAATAGCCAAGTGTCCATCAGTAGATGAGTGGATAAAAATCTGTTGTACATTTACACAGTGGAATACTACTTTGCCATTTAAAAAAAAAAAAAGCAGAAATCGTACCCTTTGCAAAAGCATGGATGGACCTGGAGATTATTACGCTAAGTGAAATATGCAGTCAGGAAGAAAAAAAAACAAAAAAAAAACAAATACCATATGATCTCACTTATACGTGGAATCTGATGAACAAAATGGAAACAGGGAGACAGACAGCCCAATTAAAAAATTGGCAAAGGACCTGAACAGACAACTCACTGAAGAAGATATACAAAGGACCCAGAGGCATATGAAAGAATGCTCAACATCACTAGTCATCAGAGAGATGCAAATTAAAACCACAATAAAATACCACCTCACACCTGTCAGAATGGCAATCATCAACAAATCAACAGACAACAAGTGTTGGCGAGGATGTGGGGCAAAGGGAACCCTCATACACTGTTGGTGGGAATGTAGGCTGGTGCAGCCACTGTGGAAAACAGTATGGGGTTTCCTTTAAAAACTGAAAATGGAACTGCCTTTTGATCCAGCAATTCCACTACTTGGACTATACCCAAAGAACCCTGAAACACCAATTCATAAGAACCTATGTACACCTATGTTCATAGCAGCACTATTTACAATAGCCAAGTGCTGGAAACAGCCTAAGTGCCCATCAGTGGATGATTGGATCAAAAAACTTTGGTCCATTTACACAATGGAATTCTATATGGCAGAAAGAAAGAAGGAACTTGTACCCTTTGCAACAACATGGGTGGAACTGGAGAGTATTATGCTTAGTGAAATAAGCCAGTCAATGAAGGACAAATATCATATGATCTCACCCATTACAAGACAATAATGAACAAAACTAACAACAAGCAAAACAGAACCAAGTATATGAATACAAGGAATAGGCCTTCAGTGGTCAGGGGGAACGGGGTTGGGGAGAGGGGGTAGGCAGAGACAAGAAAGGGGAGCAGCTTAGACAAGAACCAAGTATAAAGGAACCATGGACATGGACAACAGGTGGGATTGACTTTGGGGGGAATGGGTGGGTGTGGAGGGGGACAGAGGGGAGCAAAAAGGGGATGGATGTAATACAACAACAATAAAATTTTTTAAAAAATGGAAACAGAAGCATGGACACATGGGACAGACTGACAGCTATCAGAGGGGAATAGAGAGACTAGATGAAAGAAGGTAAAGGGATTAGGCAAAGAACATATATGCATAGCTCATGAATACAGACAACAGGGTGGTAATATGATGGCCTGAAGGAAGGGAGGGTGGGGATGGGTAGAGGCCAGCAAAAGGTTTGGTGGGGGGATGAGGGAATGCTGGGAGAGGCTAAGGCATCCATATTAGTGTCAACAATAAAAATGAAGAGGAATTAAAAATACCTCCTGTCATGAAATCAGAACCAGATCCATTCAGAGACAGCCAGTCCTTGTGAGCAACAGGACAGGGGTGTGATGGACGCCTCTCTGCAGCTGGTGTTTCTGCCAAGCCCAGGGCTCTGGGAAAGGGGACAGCTGCAAGTATTTTGGAATTTAAGGGGACCTACATGATCTGGTGAGCAAGGTTTCAGCAACAACTTACTTGCTGGGCAGATGTGTTTAGTTAAGGGATTTCACCCTGGAAGAGAAAAATGATTAGAAGAGCTTGTGGAATTTGCTGTTTACTCTTGGAAAAGCGCTGAGCATGTCCTTAATTTGTCAGTGTCAATACAAAGCTAAAACCAGTGTCCAGAGAGGATTAACACAGAGAGAATATATTATTACATTTTGATCTTAAGTTTCTCCCTCCCCTCCTTGCTCCCGAGTCTACTTTCAGAAGGCCCAGGTCTGACCATGGGGCCCCTGAGCTGCATACAGGCTTGCAGTGAATTGAATTCCCCCTCCAGGACCCTGAGCTGGTAATAAAGTGTGACTTATTAGTACCTGCAGGTAAACAAAACCCATCTGAGTTTTAGTCCTGGCTTTTGCACTTATTGGCTACATAACCATGAGTAAGTTGCTTTGCCTTGTAGAGCCTGTTTTCACATGTGTCCCTGGAGATAAATACAGAACCTACCTCATCAAGTTGCTTTGAAGAATACGTAAAGGCAGATGTGTCCAATTTTTGGCAAGGTGTCTGCCATTGCATAGACAGCATGCCACCAGTACCCCTTAGTTCTTGCAACTTGTGTGTGCCTGCCTGACTCCCAATTTCTAGCTCTTATGACTCTGGACTTCTTCTCTCCAAAGCCCATTCTACCAGAATGCAGGACAGCCTAGGCAGAGCCCTCAGAGATAGGTTGGTGGATAAATATCACAATTCCCTTGTGCCTCACTTGGCCTAAATGAAATACATGATCCACTCTATCTCCCAGAGTTGTCGGAGCAGGATAAGTTGTAGGTGCCAACTCAGTATTTTGTTTGATAACATCTTTTTTAAGTTAATTTCTTTTTAATTGAATTTATTGGGGTAACATTGGATATTAAAATTATATAGGTTTCAGGTGTACAAGTCTATAATACATCATCTATATATTATATTGTGTGTTCACCACCCCAAGTTAAACCTCCTTCCATCACCATTTATTCCCCCATACCCTCTCATACTTCCCCCACCAACAGGCTGCCCAATCTTCTCCTATGTATTTTCCTGTTGTCTCCTGCTGTTTTCTGGGATCTCCCTTTCCATTTAAAGGACTTGCACTAGAGTCCTGGTATCCAGTTCTGCTTCTAAGGCACAGGATAAATAAATATTACCTACCATTCTTATTATGTCCATAAGGTCCCTCTCTAAAGCCCATGAGGCCAAAGGAGATGTAGTGCAGAATTCTGAGACTCCAGTCCCTTCTAGACATCACCAGACCAAGATGTGACATGGGAGGGAGGGAGGCAGAGAAGGAGAAAAACATCAATATATAGTTGCCTTTCACCTGCCTCCAGCTACAGACCCAGCTGGAGACCTGGCTTACAACCTGGTTATGTTGCCCTAGCTGGCAAAAAGCCTGACATTAAAGCCCAAAAACTTCTGCACCCCAGGAACCAAAATCTGCAATCTGTTCCACAGCCATAGGAGTCTTTTCCCTCTCTCAGATCTGCACCAGAAGAACTCCTGTGACAGAGGCACATGTTTCAGATGGGCTTCCCAGGCAGCTGATCTGAAATGAGTTCAGAACAGGTACTTTATTTGGAGGATAATCCTAGGAAGCCCCCTGTGGAGGAAAGCATAGTAGGAAAGACAGCCCATAAGGGCTATGTGGTAAGGCCAGTTACCCCTGTGGACAGGGCTGCTGAACCTACCCACCCAACCCCTGGGACTGGCCGATAGTGGAAAACATGCTCCTCCAATTACCCGAGCCATAGTTCAAGGTGCCTGCAGTGTTTCTCCCTTGCCTCCTATCAGGTGAGGTGCTGGCCAAGGGCAGCAGTTCCATGAGAGACAAGCTGCTCTGAAGCCCTCCTGCCCACAGGTGGAAGTCACCCACTCATTGTGCCAGGAACATGAGTGCCAGAGATGAGGTTGGGCACAGACAGTATCTGCCCAACATGTACTAGCTGGGCTCTCCTAAATAGGAATGGACTTGCACCTGTGCCCACGTCTTGAGCTCATTTTGAAGCTCCTGGCTGGTGACTTCCTCTGTACTTTCTCCCCAGTCCCACCTTTTACACAAAGGTTTGGTGTGCATGGTTGAAATCCAGATGCCAGCAGGTGTCCCCTGTTGTGAGTTCACCAGGCTGGGGACTCCTGAGGCAGGCTCTGCTCTAGCTTTGCACAGTCTGTCTGAGCCAACTGGGGATGGGGTGCAGGAAAAGATGTCAGCCCTCTCATGCAGTGATCTGTGTGTATGTGGGAAGGGGGCTAGTTTGCAACTACCCAGTTCCCACACCCCACATTGCAGAACTGCCAACACTCCCCTCAGGTGTGCTGTGCCACTCCCCCTGCTCCCCTCCCCCCTTCCCTTCAGACAACTTTTCCTCCCGTTCAGCCCTTCACTTTTTTTTTTTTTTTTTTTTGATTCAATAAACCAAGAAAAGCAAAGGTCTTGTCATCCCAAAGCATTTCTCTCCTCCAGTATGTTTTCTTCAGGGCTGCATCCAACTTTGAACTTAAGAAGTTCTTTTAGTTCTACCATTTCTCAGAATTAGTGTGAAGGTCAAGAGCACAAGCCCTGATTGCCCTGTGTGGTTTTTAATGCTCTTGGACCTCAGTTTTCCCATCTGTGTATGGGGATGAAACTAGCACATATCTCACAGGAAATTTTTTGTGGATTAAGATAAAGCATATAACATGCTCAGTCCAGTGCCTAGCAAATAATCGGTACAAAACAATGTTAACTCATATTATTTTCATTGTTCTACTCTGCATCCATCTGTGGTCACTTCTTGTCTAGACAGTAGCCACCAAAATAATCTCCCTAGTTTATGTTCTCTTCCAATCAAGATTAATCATTACTAGCACCAGATCAATGTCTTGAGTGCAAAATCCAGGTTATGTTTTGCTCACACCTCTCCCTTAGTAATGGTCCCAGCACCAGAGGACTGATGTGTCCTGGGAGGGGAAGGAAGGGAATCTGACTCAGACTGCCTAGGTTCAAATGTCAGCCTCACTTCTCTTTAGCTATATTGACTTGGGTAAGTCACTTTGCTTCTCTGTGCCTTAGTTGTCCTCTAACAGGAGGATAATGGTAGGGTCTGCTCCAGAGAGCTCTCTGTGTGGGGGTTAAAGAAATCATCTTACCAATGCTTAGAGCACTTGGAGACTGGCACTTAGGACATACTCAGTAACTGTTAGTCATTGTCATTATTGTCATTTCAGCATCTCCACCATCCATGTACCTTTTTATTTTCAATCAAAAATGGCATGACCCCCAAATCCCACCCACTCTATTGACCCAATCTCACCCCGAGTAACTCTTTGTTTGTTTGTTTGTTTCCCTGGATGAAAAAAAAGTCCTTAAAGGGAAACATTTTGCTGATGTGGAAGACTTCAACCAAAAAACAGCAGAAGCACTAAAAGACATAAATACTGGCAAGTTCAAAAACTGTTCTGAGCAGTGAAAAAAATGTCTGGATAGATGTATTGTATCAGATGAGAGTACTTTGAAAGTACTGAAGTTTAAATATATAAGAATAAATACACATTTTTTAAATAAATAAACCCTGGTTTGGGAGGAAACACCTCATATTATAGACTAGCAAAAACAGATTCTTTATATATATATATAAAATATATATATATATATTTTTTTTTTTTAAAGATTTTATTTCATTATTTTTAGAGAGAAGCAGAGAGGGAGAGAGACATCAATGTATGGTTGTGTTTCACCTGCCTCCAGCCACAGACCTGACTGGAGACCTGGTTTGCAACCTGGTTATGTGCCCTGGCTGGGGAATCGAACCTGCGACCTTTGGGTTCACAGGCCGGTGCCTTATCCACTGTGCTACCAGCCAGGGCAGAAACAGATTCTTTACCACCTACCAATAAATCTCAGAGCCTTCCTGACCCCAGTTCCTGGCCAGGTCCCCATTAACTGTGATCTCCTTGACCTCGTGCAAGCTCCAGCTTGAAGCCATCTACTTGAAGCCTTATTTCCTTCCCATATGGAAAAGTAGAACTTTACACTAGCTTAGATCTGCCGCTACTCTAAATTCCCACTTTTGAGGGGGGTTTTTTTGTTTGTTTTTGTTTTTGTTTTTGGCTTCTAAAGAAATTCATGAAAGCTACTCTCTTACCCCTCACACTCCTCCCAGACTAGTATTAGTGAGCTGGGACTATGCTCTAGTCGTCTTTATGTTCCTGTAATGCCCACTATGGCACCTTGCATACAGGAATTGCTTGCTGAAGGTGCTGTGTATGAGTAAACAAATGAATGAAGTGCACTTAATATCTTGTAAAAATTAAATAATGAAAGATGTAACCAATGAAAATAATACAATGTTTCTATAAGGCTCCAGGGGTTTCATCAATCCTAAGCATAGTGAGATGGCCTCTTAGGGATGAACTTTCATTGAGAAAAGCGTACTGAGTTAAATACTCAGGATATTTCAGTGTATTGAGGACAGAGCAAGTTGAAGCAGGAACACAGAGGCCACCTACTTTATTTAAATACCTTGGCTCTCTCCACAATGTTGGTGCTGTCCAGGTAGCTTAGGCATTGCAATGGTCCAGTGACAGTGGAGACCACCCCTGCAGAGATGAGTCTGTTTCACAGTTTTACAATGACTCAGAGTTGGCAGTGGGATGAAGCACCCAAACAAATATCTTCATAGGTAATAATTGCAATGTTCCCTAAAATCCATTAGGTAAAATTCTTTCTCTGAAGGGTTGACCTCTAGCTACTAGGGTATTATTTCAGCAATCAAAAGAAGTGCTCACATAAGAAAGACATCCAAATATGTTATCAGTAAAAGATGGGCATTGGTGGGTTTTGGAGCTGTAGCTTTGGTTTCCAAAGCCCACTTAGCCTGGGGGTCAATAGAAGAAAAGAAGCAGGCCTGTTGGTACCAGACTCCAGGCCTCCATCAGAACCCATTCCTTCCCCTGAGATCCCAGGGAGTTTCTTGCTCTCTGCAAAAGCTCCTGAAAGTTTTTCATAGCTGTTCTTATTGCTGATGCTCTTGTTCTCTCACTTTAAGGAACCTCAAAGACCCCCAAAGATACCTTGCCCTTTCAATTTGCAGCACTTATTTCATTAGAGAATTTGGAATCAGTTTCCAAGGAGCTGGTTCAAAGGATATTTGGAGTAAACTGCTAACTGTCAACCCTCCCATGTGCTGTAGGATGGGGCCCAAGATGGGGCCCAGTTACCTAACTTTACTCTCAGGACATGTGTCCTTATCTATCTATGGTGCTCTCAAGAGTCTTACTTCCTCAGGCTCTGTTTTTATTTCTCCCAAGACTTCTAGGAGCAAATAAATTTCTTGGTGACGTGATCTTTTACCCAAAAATCTCAAAACAAGTATGCAAACTGATTCAATTGTGGCCCTCATTCTTGGATTTTTGATTGGAATGCTTTTCATTTTTTTTTTTTTTAATTTTATTGTTGTTGTATTACATCCATCCCCTTTTTGCTCCCCTCTGTCCCCCTCCCCACCCACTCATTTCCCCCAAAGTCAATCCCACCTGTTGTCCATGTCATTTATTCTTGTGATGTATCCTCAGAATACCATGTACTCTCTGCACCTTACCTGTAGGTAATCATGGAATCTGTCTTGTCAACTGTTTCATTAGTGCTCTGGTGGTTCTTGTTTTATGCAAAAAGTGGAAGCCTGATAATCTGTTTTTTCCCTCTTGAACTTGTTAGAACTGTCTTTTCCTCTGTGCTATGGATGCAGGGGTTGAGGCATATGTGTATTTTTGGCAGTGAACACAATACTTTTCAGCATATGAAGCTGTGATGGGACTAGCAGTTTTGGCTTGTGCTGGTCTCTTATACCATCTCCTGAACACAGGCCCAAATTCATTTGACTTTATCTCTTTTTCCTCTTATAGAGTTGGCTTGAGGCAAGATCTATTTATTCTCCTCTGTAGAAAGTAGGCCCTGGAGGATAATTTTATCCCCACAATCATATATACATGCAACATGTGATTGCACACATTGCACACATACAGGTCTATGAATACTATAATGTTTTATAAAAATATATTAGGAATTATTTTTAATATATTAGGTACAACTGCTTGAAGTGTGATTCTAGATAAATAAAGGTGTATGTTTGTGTGTGTGTGTGTGTGTGTGTGTGTGTGTGTGTTTAATATATCCCTTGGCAATTCAGCACTCCATTAAAAAGAGAGCATTGGTTCCTGCAGTATGGGGGATTACTCAGCATGGGGATCCTATCTGCTGTTTCCTCAGTTCTCTCTTGAAAGCCACCATCCTCAAACTCTCCTCAAGAATCTCTAGTCTACTCTGCCCCCACTTTGCTGTAGCCTAGGGTCTTTTGTGGCTCAGAACATAACTGGCAGTGATTGAGAATGTTAAGAAACTTTTAAAGGACTTTCAGTCAAGATGGAGGCATAGGTAGATAGACTTTACCTTCTTGTGCAACCATAGAATTACAACCCAATCTCAAAACCAAATAATGACCAGAACCATCAGAAAATCGAGCTATATGGAAGTCCAACAACCAAGAATTTAAACAAGCCACATTCATCCAAATGGCTGAATCCATGTGGATGGATTCCAAAGGGGTGGAGTCATAGAGACTAGGTAGGGAGGCAGCATAGCTCAGACAAGCAGCAGTGGAACAGATGGTCCTATATCCACATGTGGTGGATAAAATTCAGGAGGGATACTCTGGGAGTGAGCAATCCCAGCCCCAGGCTAGACTACACAACACAGGGTTCCAGCACAGGGAAGATAAACCCCCATTACCTATTGCTGTAAAAACCAGTAGAGGTTGGGCTACAGAAGAACTGCAGTGTTTTCATTGCTCAAAGGGCCTGTGTGATCTTAAACATATACAAACCTCAGGGTAGCAACTGGAAAAACATCAATTGCATACAGGAAGTGGGTGAAATGACTGGAAACAGGATGAGTTATGGACATATTGCCAGAAGCCAAGCAGCAGCATTGTTCACTCTCCAAGCCCCCACCACAAACAGAGCCCAAAGCAGTGAAGTGGGTGGCCTCACCCTGGAAATTACCTAAGGCTCTACCCCACACAATTTACAGGTGCCTTTGCTACATAGGCCATTCTACTAAGACAGGGAGTCAAAGCACCACTACCTAATACACATAAACATACACAGGGAGGCTGCCAAATTAAAAAGGCAAAGAAATATGGCTCAAATGAAAGAGCAAAACAAAATCCCAGGAAAATAATTAAACAAAGTGGAGATAACTAACCTATCGGATGCAGAGCTTAAAACAATGGTTGTCAGGATGCTCAGAGATGGCAAAAATAAAGGAAGAAATTAAGTTTACACAAAGTGAAATAAAGAAATATATACTGGGAATCAATGTGAAGGGAGGGAAGCTGGGATTCAAATCAACAATTTGGAACAAAAGGAAGAACTAAGCATTCAACCAGAACAGTAAGGAGAAACAAGAATGCAAAAAAATAAAGAGAGAGAGAGACAGAAGCTTAGGAACCTCTGGGACAACTTTAGACATACCAACATCTAAATTATAGGGATTCCAGAATGAGAAAAGGAAGAGCAAGAAATTAAAATTTTATTTGAAAATATAATGAAAGAAAACTTCCCTAATTTGGTGAAGGAAATAGACATACAAGTCCAGGAAGCACAGAGAGTCACAAACAAGTTGGACCCAAAGAGGACCACACGAAGACACATCCTAATTAAAATGCCAAAGGTTAAAGATAAAGAGAGAATCTTAAAGGCATCAAGAAAATTAAAAAGAGTTACCTACAATGGAGTTCCCATAAAATCTATCAGTTGATTTCTCAAAAGAAACTTTGCAGGAAAGAAGAAACTGGCAAGAAGTATTCCAAGTGTTAAAAAACAAAGACCTACAACCAAGATTACTCCATCCAGCAGAGCTATCTTTTAGAATGGAAGGCAGATAAAGTGCTTCCAAGACAACGTACGTAAAGCTAAAGGAGTTCATCATCACCATGTTATTACATGACATGTTGAAGGGACTCATTTAAGAAAAAGAAGATTGAAAAAATGAACATTAAAATGACAAAGCAAACTCACAGCTATCAACAACTGAATCAAAAAACAAAAACAGCCCTGGCTGGTAGCACAGTGGATAAAGGCACCGGCCTGCGAACCCAAAGGTCGCAGGTTCGATTCCCCAGCCAGGGCACATAACCAGGTTGCAAACCAGGTCTCCAGTCAGATCTGTGGCTGGAGGCAGGTGAAACGCAACCATACATTGATGTCTCTCTCCCTCTTTGCCTCTCTCCCTTCTCCTCTTTCTAAAAAATAATGAAATAAAATCTTAAAAAAAAAAAAACATGTAATACTTAAAAAAAAAAAAAAAAAAAAAAAAAAAAAAAAAAAAAAAAAAAAAAAAAAAAAAAAAAAAAAAAAAAAAAAAAAAAAAAAAAAAAAAAAAAAAAAAAAAAAAAAAAAAAAAAACTACTAAGCAAACAACCAGAACAGAAACAGAATTATAGGTATGGAGATCATTTGGAAGGTTATTATCTGGGGGGGAGGAGAAAGAAATGGGGAAATGATGCAGGTATTAAGAAGCATAATTGATAGGAACAAAATAGACAGGGGGATGTTAAGAATAGTATAGGAAAGGGAGAAGCCAAAGAATGTATACTCACAACCTATGCACATGAATGTAAAGGGGTGAATTGCTGAAGGGAAGTGGGGTACCAGGTACAAGAGGGCAAAGGGGGAAAAACTGAAACAACTATAATAGCATAATCGATAAAATACATTTTTAAAAAGATAATAGCATGGGTTGACATGGAGTGAGATGTCATTTGAAAATGGTCTATGAGTTCTTTTTCTTTTTTTTATTGTTGTTGTATTACATCCATCTCCTTTTTACTTTCTTCTGTCCCCTTCCCCACCCACCCACTCCCTACAAAAGTCAGTCCCACTTGTTCATGTCCCTGGTTCTTCCATACTAGTTCCTTTACTAAATTGCTCCCCTTCTTTGCCTCCTCCTGTCCCTCCCCCGTGCTCACTGAAGGTCTAGTCATTGTATTCATGCATCTGGTTTTGTTTTGCTTATTTGTTTGTTTTGTTCATTATTGTCCCATAATGGATGAGATCATATGGTATTTGTCTTTCACTGACTGGCTTATTTCATTAAGCATAATACTTTCCAGTTCCATCCATGTTGTTGCAAAGGGTAGGAGTTGCTTCTTTCTTTCTGCTATGTAGTATTCCATTGTATAAATATACCAAAGTTTTTTGATCCAATCATCCACTGATGGGCACTTAGGCTGTTTCCAGCATTTGACTATTGTAAACAGCGCTGCTATGAACATAAAGGTACATAGGTTCTTATGAATTGGTGTTTCAGGGTTCTTCGGGTATAGTAACAAGATCACTTTAAAGTATTCATAGGTTAAAGTTGGTTCTTATCCATTCAGCTGCCCTATATCTTTTGATTGTTGCATTTAATCTGTTTACTTTTGTACTTGTGTTTCTGTCTGTCTCTCTGTTTCTTCATCTTCTTAAAACAGACCCTTTAGCATCTCTTGCAATGCTGGTTTGGTGGAGATATATTCTTTTAGCTTTCTTTTGTCTGGGAAACTCCTTATTTCACCTTCCATTTTGAATGACAGCCTTGCTGGGTAGAGTATTCTTGGTTGCAGGCCTTTGTTTTTCATTGCTTGAAATATTTTTTGCCATTCCCTCTGGCTTATTGTGTTTCTGTGCAGAAATCAGCTGATAACCTTATAGGAGCCCCCTTGTATGTTATTAACTGTTTCTCTCTGGCTGCTTTTAGGATTCTCTCCTTGTCTTTGAAATTTGCCATTTTCATGATGATGTGTCTTGGAGTGGGCCTGTTTGGGTTCATCTTCCTTGGGACCCTCTGTGCTTCCTGAGTTTGCATGACATTTTCTCTCCTCAAGTTAGGGAAGTTTTCTGTCATTACTTTTTCAAACAGGTTTACTATCCCTTGCTCCTCCTCTTCTCCTTCTGGTATCGCTATGATACAGATATTATTGCATTTCATGTTGTCCTACAGCTCTCTTAATACCTCTTCATTCTTCTTCAGTCTTTTTTCATTGCATTGCACTACCTGGGAATTTCTTTCTACATTGACCTCCAGCTCGATGATCTGATCCTCTGCTTTCTCTAGCCTGCTTTTGATTCTTTCTATTGTGTTCTTCAATTCAGAAATGGTATTCTTCATTTCCTCCTGGCTCTTATTGATGGTTTCTATGTCCTCTTATTTTTTAAAAAAGATTTTTTTTATTTATTATTTTCAGAGAGAGGGGAAGGGAGAGAGGCAGAGATGGGGAGAGACATCATTGTATGGTTGCCTTTCACCTGCCTCCAGTTATGGATATAGCTGGAGACCTGGCTTGCAACCTGGTTATGTGATCTAGCTGGGGAATCAAACCAGCAACCTTTGGGTCCACAGGCCAGCACCTAATCCACTGTGCTACCAGCCAGGGCTTTCTATGTCCTTTTTAATGCTGGTGTAGTTCTCAGTAGGTTCCTTGTAGCTTTCCTGGAGTTCTTTGTAGTTCCCCTGGAGTTCTTCATAATTCCCCTGGAGTTGTTTGTAGTTTTCTTTTAACTCAGTGAACTCATTGAGCTTCTCTATCATTATTATTTTGAATTCCATGTCTGACAGTGTGCTTGCTTCTATTTCATTTTTCACTCTTCCTGGGGATTCCTCCTTTCCATTTACTGAGGTTTATTTCTTTGTCTCCCCATTTTAGGTGGCTCTTGTTTTTTTCTGCTTCTTTGGATTGGTCTGCTTTGACTTACTATCTTAGTGGTGTAACCTTCTGTGGTATAGAGGTGCACTTTTTATACTTCCTGGATCTGTGCTTGATGTCAGCTCATGTCCCAGTCTGGGCCTAGGCAGCCAGTTAGAGACTACCAGATATCTACTGTCTTTGTCTCCTTTACTTGTTAATCTAATCAACCTTTGTTCTGGGGTCAGTTTTATGCATTGCTGGGTGGGGAAGATTAATACCTATGGGTGGGTCTGTAGCTTCCCCTCAGGCACCTGCCCTTTGGAGAAGAGTGGTCTGCTGGCTATATGGGGGATGGGTCAGCACTGGACTCATGGGCTGCCCCCTTAACTCTCCCCCTAAAGCCACTGACCCAAACCCTCCTTAACTGTCTCTAGTACACTGTGTCTTCTCTCTGCTGGAGGCTATGGTAAGTGGTGCCACTGTATTTTTGTGCATGGTCCCTTTAAGAACTCAGTCTCTCTATCAAGCCAGCTAAACCTGGTGGTTTTTTGGTTTTCACAGCTGGGTGCTGTTTTACTCTCAGCTTTGTTGCTGTAGGCTAGGAAGCCCAGTTGGGGGTTTAGATCCCACCCTTCTCAGGTGGAACCCCCGGCTGCTGAGATGTTTCTTCGTCTCCTCAGCTGCCACCTGTGGAAGCCCCACCAGCCCTCACGCGTTTCTGTACTTCCTACTGGTCATGTCATGATGAATCAGCTGTTCTGTTCGTCCCTGGTAATAAGACTTCTCTCAATTGGTGTTCTGTTGGTCATTCTGGATGATTTCTCCCCAATTAAGTTGTAATTCCAGTTTGGTGTTGGGAGGAGATTGGTGTAGCTCCCCTTACTCCTCCGCCATCTTGCTTCTCTCTATGAGTTCTTAACACATGGTTGACTGTCAATTTTATACAAAAGCTAATACAAGTGGAAACATGAGTTAACTTGTGTAGCAAACTACATCCATCTGTTCGTTAAAGCATTGCTGATTGGCAATTTTATAGCAAAAGGTAATGCAAGTGCAAACACCAGTTAATGCATTATCGGTCAATGTTTGGGATTGAAAACATGAGTTATTTTGTGACAGATCAACAGTATGTTCAAAGAGAGCAACCTTTCATCCTTCTTCTTTGAAAACTCATTTATATCTTAGCTTAGTCCTCTTAGCAATTATCACCACCATCAATTGAGTTGCTCAGGTTGGAATCTTAGTAATCAGCCTTGATTTCTCCCTCTCCTACCATACTCATCAGCAAGTCCTGGCCATTTCACCTCCAGCCTGTGTCTCCATCCTATCTCCTCTCTCTATCTTCAGTGGCTTGACCATTTTCCAGGCCACCATAATCTCTCACCTGGATCAGTATCTTCTCTTCACATCCATATTCCATATGGTGATCCAGGCAGTCCTTTAAAAACATACATGGGGTTCAGGGTGATGTGCTTTGGCCCTTCCTAATTCTACAAATTTATTGCCTACATCCCCTGCCTGCTGTCTGCTGTCTGCTACCACATTTCATACCCATTGACCTTCTTCCCCATCCTTTCCTCAAACATTTCAAGCATACCCATCTTTGGTACTGGGTATATCCCCCCTTTCTTTACACATTGGCCCTCTATGCAGCTGTTTTGTTCAGCTTGTTATACCCTTATCAATTCTCACTTATGTGTGAATACTCACTAATAGCCTACCACTGGAAAGCTTTGCTTCATTCTTTGCGCTTTTGGCAAAATGTGAATCTTCTTGTTGCTCTTCCTATAGTAAATAGACCAAAAATGGCAAAAAATGAATCTTCTATACTAAAAATGGCAAAAAGTGAATCCTCTTGTTGCTCTTCCTATAGTAAATAGACAAGTCAGTTCAGAGAGGAATGTGTTTAAACTAGAAAGAGTTCAGCATGACTAAAGAGATGATTTACTGTGTCATTCCTTATAAAATTAGCTGGCCTTCACTAAAAAAAAAAATAAAAATACTGTTGGAAAGAAAGGGAAAAGCTCTTCTGTGAATGTATACATATCAACTTATTTAGTAATGATGTTGACATTGAGACACACCATGAGAAGGGAAAAGTGGGTCTAGCACTGTCAGACATGAAAGAGATTTCAGTTGTTTCTTATTGTGATATTTTTAGTAACACAATAGAAATCATACTTAATGAGCATCAACAGGGTATCCACTATGCTTAGAATATCTTCAAATCAACTGAGTGCCAAGGGTCTCTGTCTTTGGGGTAAATAGGTAATGGCACCAGACCCATTCACTGAAGGAGAGAGAAAGTGAATGAGTGTGAGTGTCAGTATAGCAAGCTGTTGATTTCCATGATGGCTCAATGGTGTTGGGTCTTCTGTCTCAGAGCCACCACTGACAAGCTCTACAACCTTGAGTATGTCACTTGCTCTTTGGCATCTTAGCTTCTTCACCTTTAAATGAGAAAAATGTTCTCAAGATCCAGTCCAACTCCAGGACACACAGTTTGTACATAAAATGTGAAAGGGCTTCTAAGTGACTTCAAGAATCTATCCCTAGACAGCCATGACATTGTCCAGTTCCCCTTCTGAGTAGCCTAGAGTTTCTAGAAATACACAGGAGTCATGATACTCCTCACCTAAAACTCACCTGGCAGTAGCTGGGGGCTTGAGCAGTGGGGTATAACCAGGCACTTGTGAAGGTGCTGTACCTTCTTGTCACAAGTAAGCAGGCAAGTCTCCATGGCTCCAGGGTCAGGTCAAGTCACATGACCATGTGGGCAGAACAAAGGCCTGCAGCTGCTCCATATATGGAGTAGAACTTTTGTTCTTTGTTTCAGGAGAAACAAAAGCTACTGCCCCAAAAAACAATAATATTAATGGCAAAGGGCATGATTAGAGGATGTCTGATTCAGTTTGCCAGTGGCCCAGCTACTCCATGCATTGCAGTTGCATCACTGTATCAGTCTACAGGCATCTGGACACAAACGGAGCAGAGATAACCCAATGTTTATTGCTCCTCTGCTGTGAGCCCACTACCAGATTAACAGGCCACAGAAGCTCCCATTTCATTTTTCAGCCACAAATGGATCTATAAGTGTTTCAAGTGCATCAGAAGGTTTCCTTGAAATTAAAAAATGCAATCAACCAAGTAGTTAGAAATTTCTCTTCTCCTACTAAGATGCTTATAAGGTAGAGTGGGAGAAAGAGAAACATGACCCATGTGGTTATATAATACACAAATACAGCTACCCAGATTTTTTTGCTCCCAAATCATGAAGAGAAAGGAGGGAGAATAACAATGACTGTGGGGAAAACCATGCTGGTGTCTTCACATGCACTCTCCTTTAATTCCCCCCAACCTCTGCCAACCTCCTCACTTTATAAATGAGTAATTGAGGCCTGGAAAAGTACCAGGTTAAGGAAGCAAATTACTTATGGTATGTTTAAGCCAGTATCTGTGTAAATACCTCAGTTTCAACCAAACCAAGGGATACTTACTGAGACCTGTATAAATGAGGAAGGGCGGAACAGAGACAGAAAGGGACAGATAAGCATCATTCTCACCTCCTAGGAGTCTTACGAGACTTGAACTGGGAAACAATTACACAGTAATGAAAGGTGCAAGCAGATTTCTAAGTGAACATGGATGATTAAAGCTCTGAGGGGTTAAATGCCTTATCCCCTATAAAGTAGGTGTTATTTCCTCCAATTCACAGGTGAGAAAACTGAAACATGGAGAAATTAAGCAACTTACCCTGGGTACACAGCTCATGTGTGACAGAATTTGGGTTTGACCCCAGACCAAGGGCCTCCAGAGTGATAGCAGTAGGGCAGGAGCCTCCATTCCCATTATGGTGTCTTGAAGGATGACTTTGGGAGGGGCTAGGAGTACATTGTTTGATCAGTTTTCTCAACTTTTACTTCTAGACAGTTCTAGAAACAACTTCTTGATTTCATAAGATGCCAGAGAACCCAGGGAGGGCATGGGAGAGTACACATGAAGACTGTGGCCATGCTTGCTCCCAGGACACCATCAGCTAGCCTCAAGTTCAATGCTAAAGTGGACTGGGCATTCTTGGACAGGTTTTCTCTCCAAACCCCTGAGTGACTAGGGTCTGCTTTTGTTGCTCCCTCATCCCCACCCCAAGGAAAGGGAATGCCAGGCCAGAGCCTGGTCATGTCTCAGGCCTGGGCCCTGTTATGGCCCTTTGCTCTTGTCTTCGTAGCTAAGCTGCATAAAAAAGCCAGGGCCAGCGGTGTTTGCAGGCTCATCCAGCTCTATCTTATCATGTTAATTACAGAATTCCCACATGTATTGATGAGAAACAGCCACATAAATAGCACAACTTAGTATTTACAGAGTGCCAGTTTTCTGTAAATATAGAATTTTGGCAATTACTGACAATCAACTCATCCACCTTCTGGAGCCAGCACTTGTCTCATTTCAGCCCTTTCCAGGGGATACTTCATGTCACCTCTATCTACGGTCAGTCTCATGACCTCAGCAGATACAAATTCAGGAAGCAACAATACAATTGGAAACCACAACAGTGATCCCCAATCTATTTCAGACTCTAGGGACTACTTTTTTACATTCAAAAAGTGCTTGAGCACAGTGGATATGGTACCAGCCTGTGAACCCAAAGGTCGCTGGTTCGATTCCCAGCCAGGGCACATATTCAGGTTGCAAGCCAGGTCTCTAGCCAGCCCCATGGCTGGAGGCAGATGAAAGGCAACCACACATTGATGTCTTTCTCCTCTCTGCCTCTCTTCCTTCCCCTCTCTCTAAAAATAATAAATAAAATCTTTAAAAAAAAAAAAAGTGACCACTCCTCCACCATCTATGCATACACACCCTACCCCCTAACAATAAGTCAGGCTTCTCAGTGGGTCTGTAGTCTACAGACTAGAAACCATGGCTCACTTGTTAATCTAGAGCAGCATTTCCCAAACTGTTCCTTGGAACACTACAGAAAGGAAGATCATCACAGGTATTTGTGGAAAATAAAGATTCTTTAATCAAGTGTTTAAGAAATGCTAAGTTATTGTCTAAATTCAGGGTTTCTCCCAAACTTTAAATATGCTAACTTGGACCATGACTCTCCATGTGGAAAGTATAATAGCAGTTTTCAAAACTGCCACAGAACTCCTTTCACAGAGTATTTTACAGTCATTTGCAGAGCACCCTACTTTGAGTACAATGACTAACTTACCTCAGTTCATTCATTGATTGCAGATCAGCACTCACAGGGATAGTATTGTATCAGTTAGCTTTGGCTGTATAACAAATGACCCTATATGTTAGTAGCTTCAATCAATAACCATTTATGGTTTGTTGGTTGGCAGTTTGGGCTGGGCTTATGGGTGGTTCTTCTGGTCTTGGCCAGGCTTTCCCATCTACCTATAGCTCACTGCCAGCAGCTAGATAGTTTTGCTTTGGGCAGTTGACAGGTTGTCAGCTGGGCCAGTGAAAGCAATTGGGCCACATGCTTTATTATCCTCCATTAGGCCTCCATTAGACTAACCTGATTTATTCACACAACAGCTGGACAGCATTCCAGTAGGTCAGTTGGAAACCATACTATGCTCACCATTGGCATGGCATCACATCTGCCACATTCTATTGTTCAAAGCAGCTCCCATGATTGTTAAGGCAAGGAGAAATGGAGGCTTCAAGATTTCCAGGATGTTCAGAGGGATGATTTGCTTGGGAGAACAAGACAGGGATTATTGTTGAAGCTGTATTTCCATAACAACATAGAAGAGTTTTGGATCTAGGTTGCATGTTTGTTTGGGGTGGTTGTGGGTGGGGGCAGCGGAGGGGCTGCTGATGGAAACTGGAGAAGACTAAAAACACTTGCAGTCTACCCCTCCTTGCCCTGACTAGAGGTGAGTCTAAACTTCTCTCTCCTAATAACAGTGTCCTCAGTTGTCAAAGTCCACTAGAGATAACCAGGAGTATACCTGTCATCACCTATAGTACAAAGTTAGATTCTTTAGTCTGCTGCAGCAAGAGAATGTTTCTGAAAGGGTGAGGTGTGACTTGAGCTGCATGACTCTAAGGAGGGACGTTAGAAGATGGGGTAGGCTTGGATTGAAAGCTAATAAACATGAATACAATTTGATGATTGGATAGCTATATAATATCTGTCCAGGAAGCAGGAAGATGTCAGCATTGCTGTGGTTGTCATTGGTAAGGAGGCAGCAGTAATCATCCTTAGACCAGATGGTGGTTATTTTGGGTTGGGGTTTCATATTTGGTCTGTGTCCTATTAGACACATTGCTCAGGATCTCTTGGCCTTGGGGAATGTCAGAGTCCTGTTGGGAACATTGGGATCTGGTCACCAGTGGGTAGAATTTTATTTCATCTTATGCTAGCCTGCAGGCCGGTCAGTGACAGACTTTATCATGTGCTTGTTTCAGCCTTCTGCTCTTGGTGTCCCTGGGCTTCTTTAGACCAGTTGGAAGCATGGAATCTCAAGAATGAACCCTAAAATTAGGCAAATATCTAAGCTAGCAAGATATTTGGCCCCTGCCCCTGCCCTGGTAATTCCCGTTGACTAAGGGAAACACCATACAGGTGGGCATTGCCCAAAGGTGCCCTTGCTACATCAGCCCCA
Source organism: Noctilio leporinus (assembly GCA_004026585.1). Taxonomy (NCBI): domain Eukaryota; kingdom Metazoa; phylum Chordata; class Mammalia; order Chiroptera; family Noctilionidae; genus Noctilio; species Noctilio leporinus. The sequence goes on along the minus strand of PVIW01014196.1, from coordinate 2,001 downwards.
AAAGTAGTACATGAATTGGAAGAGTGATTTTTACAATACCCCTGAACAAACCAGCCAACTAGCAAGAGTACGATCAGTATGCACCTGCCTGCCCCTGCTGACCTCATAGGCTCTCATAGGCTTCTGGGGACATTTGTGGAAAATCATCCAAGGAATATTTTTGAGAGGCTACCGCTAGCATACATAGTGCCTCTGGCTAAATGACAAAAGGCCAATGTCAAAATGGCACCCCTTCCTGGATAGAGCAACCCAAATAGGGCACTGGACTTGGCCTTACTGTGGAGGCTGGGAGCTCACACTTATCAGTGAAAGGTTTGTGTAGTGCACACATTGTACAGCTGTCCCCAGCAGTCTCTGTATTCTTTAGAATAATTTTCTCTTCATTATGTGGAACAGAGTAAAGGGTGTGGCCATTACTTAGTTTTGTTAAAATGTCTATACATAAAATAAGGAGGACATATATATATCTCACTTGTTGTTATTCAAGGCTTCTAGGAACCAGATCCTGTGTTTTCTCTTGGAGGAATGGCATGGTACATGCTAATTTGGTGTTTGTAGAACACCCAATAGAACACAGTTAAGGAACATAGCTGCTCTGAATGATGAGAGCTCTACTTGCATTTGTAACAGAGATGTGTAGCTCATCCATTTTACTGCAGCAGGAGCTGTAAGTTTAGGCCTCTCCTTCCCATAAATTGGAGCATCAGGAGTGTGGGCTCCATCATCAGGAGAGTTGTGCTAGAATTCCATCTCCACCAGGGCCAGCATTACAACTGTGTATCTGTTATGTGCCCTTCCTGGCCTGAGTTTTCCTTCTAAGAAGAAAATAGTACCTATATAGTGAAGTTGCTTGGAGTAGTAGGTGAAAAAAAATGTATCTAGAACAGCAGTTTCCAACCAGTGTGCTGCAGTAAGCACACTGGTGTGCCACAAGAAGTTTTAGAACATGCAATACCTGACTATTTAGTCAGGGGCACTCACCTCTTTTCCCTTAGAATGTCAAATTTTAAAATGACAACAGTGAACACAATAACCATCTGGTGTGAATGAATCAAAATTATACTTTTTTTCAGATCAGTAAAAAGTATATATTTTTAGTGTGCCACAGAATTTTAGTAATTGGTTTATGTGTGCCATCAGATGAAAACAGCTGAAAAATTGCTGACCTAGAACATTACATAGTGCTGCAATTCACCAAATCCTAAATGAGTGTTGGCTGTTAATGGAGAAATGATACTGGTCTTTCTCAGAAGGGAACAGAGAACAGGAACAAATCAGAAGTTTACCTGGTGAAATCATCATTTTATTTCAAGCATTTGAGTTTCTTGAAAGGCAGACACCTGTATTTGACACTGTGTTGATACCAAGATTCATTTATTATTTCTTTAAAGATTTTATTTATTATTTTTCAGAGAGAGGGGCCAGGAGAGAGGCAGAGAGGGAGAGAGACATCAATGCATGGTTGCCTTTCACCTGCCTCCAGCTGCAGACCTGGCTGGAGAGCTGGTTTGCAACCTGGTTATGTTGCCCTGGCTGGGAATCAAACCAGCCACCTTTGGGTTTGCAGGCTGGTGATGCCTTATCCACTGTGCCACCAGCCAGGACCAAGATACATTTAAGAAGCAAACATTAACACTTTTGGGATCATCTGTGTTAATGTCCCTGTCCATTAGTGCAGAGTTAACAGCCTTTTTATTTGCATTGTAAAATTTGAAACTGGGCCTCTTTTTAGTTAATATAGGCTAGCTTCCTGCAGGAATCGCATAATGACATGGTATTCTCATAAAAATCAGACCTTCTGGGACTGTGGGTCAGAGCAACTTTGGACAATGAAGCTGCTAACGAGAGCTGGGTCCCTGTCGAGATTTTATTCCCTCAAAGTTGCTCCCAAAGTGAAAGCCGCAGTTGCCCCTGCAGGAGTGCCTCCACATCCTCAGGACCTTGAGTTTACCAAATTACCAAATGGTTTAGTGATTGCTTCTCTGGAAAACTATGCTCCTG
>PVIW01014195.1:0-24425 GCA_004026585.1 Noctilio leporinus | reverse complement strand
CTGTTCAGGTCCTTTGCCCATTTTTTAATTGGGCTGTCTGTCTCCCTGGTGTTGAGTTGCATTAGTTCTTTATATATTTTGGAGATCAGACCCTTGTCTGAGGTATCATTGGCAATTATGTTTTCCCATACAGTTGGTTCCCTTTGAATTTTGCTGATATTTTCTTTAGCTGAACAGAAACTTTTCAATTTCATATAGTTCCATTTGTTGATTCGTTCTTTGATTTCCTTTGCCCTTGGTGAAGTATCAGTAAACATTTTTGCGTAGGATATCCAAAAGTTTACTGCCTATATTTTTCTCCAGGACCTTTATGGTAGCATTGCTTATGTTTAAATCCTTTATCCATCTTGAGTTTATTTTGGTGTATGGTGTAAGTTGGTGGTCTAGTTTTATCTTTTTGCATGTTGCTGTCCAGTTCTCCCAACACCATTTTTTGAAGAGACTGTTTTTACTACATTTGATGTTCCTTCCCCCTTTGTCAAATATGAGTTGACCATAGAGTCCTGGGTTAATTTCTGGGCTCTCTATTCTGTTCCATTGATCTATATGTCTATTCTTATGCCAATAGCATGCTGTTTTAATGACAGTAGCCTTGTAGTATTGTTTGAAGTCCGGTATTGTGATTCCTCCTATCTTGTTCTTCTTTCTCAAGATTTGTACCACAATTTTTTGATCCCCTCATTTACTGATGGGCACTTAGGCTGTTTCCAGCATTTGGCTATTGTAAATAGTGCTACTATGAACATACGGGTATGTTCTTTTGAATTGGCATTTCATGATTCTTAGGGTAAAACCCTAGTAGCAGAATTACTGGATAAAAAGGCAGTGCCATTTTTAGTTTTTTTTTTTGTTTGTTTGTTTTTTTTGATTTAGGAAAATTCATACTGTTTTCTACAGTGGTTGCACCAGTCTGTTTTCCCATCAACAATGTACTTGCCAGTACTTATTGTTTGTTGATTTGTTCATCATGGCCATTCTGAGAGGTATAAGGTGATATCTAATTGTGGTTTTGATTTGCATCTCTTTGATGGCTAGTGATATTGAGCATCCTTTCATATGTCCATGGGCCATCTGTATGTCCTTTGAGAAGTGTCTGTTCAGATTTTTTGCCCATTTTAAAATTGGGTTGTCTGTCTTCCTGATGTTGAATCATATGAGTTCTTTACATATTTTGGAGATCAAGCTCTTGTCTGAGGTATTATTGGCAAATATGTTTTCCTATATGGTTGGTTCTTTTTTCATTTTGCTGATACTTTGTTTAGCAGTACAGAAGCTTTTTAATTTGATGTAGTCCCATTTGTTTATCCTTTCCTTTATATCCCTTGCCCTAGGAGACATAATGGTGAAAATATTGCTGTGTGTGGTATCTGAAATTTTACTGCCAATGTTTTCTTCTAGGGCTGTTATGGTGTGACAACTTATATTTAATTCTTTTATCCATCTTGAGTTTATTTTGTTGTGTGGTATAAGTTGGTAGCCTAATATCAGTTTTTTGTATGTTCCACTAATTTTTATTGATGTGATTGGACTGTTTTATTAAGTATCATAATCTATTTTTTAAAAGAACAATAGTGAACTCTGTTTAGTGTACAACATGATTTTATGAGTTTGTTAAGTTTGACATGTACTTTGAGTTAAGAATGGATTTATCTAATCTTGAAATAGTGGGATAAGGAGTCACTGAAATATAAGTGGAACAAGAAAACATTTACTTTTTTTTAAAATGTTATTGTTGTTGTATTACATCCATCCCCTTTTTGCTCCCCTCTGTCCCCCTTCCCACCCACCCATTCCCCCCAAAGTCAATCCCACCTGTTGTCCATGTCCATGGTTCCTTTATACTAACTGTTTGAAATTATACATAGACCTTCATTCAAGTTGCCCTGTCAATAGTATTATGGAAATGAAAAGGGTTCAGTTGATTGGTCATTTTCCTGCAAAGTGAAAGGTCACTGGTTTGATTCCTGGTCAGGACACATGCCTCAGTTATGGGTTTGGTCTTGGGTTGGGGCACATGTGAGAGGCAACTGATTGATGTTTCTCTTCCTCTCTTTATCCCTTCCATCCTCTCTCTCTCTCAGGATAAATAAATAAAATCATTAAAAAGAAATAATTATATTGGGATTCTCCACAGAAACATATAAATGTATGAGAGGAGATTTATTATAGGAAAAGATGTGAGAACCAGAGGAACTGATGGAGTAACTCTCAGTCCAAAACTGAAGGTCCAAGAACCATGAACTATGATGTACCAGGGCAGGAGAAGATTGATATTTTAGCTTAAGAAGAGAGAGAGAGAGAGAGAGAGAGAGAGAGAGAGAGAGAGAGAGAGACAGAGAGACAGAGAGACAGAGACAGACAGAGACAGAGACAGACAGAGACAGACAGAGACAGAGAATTTGCCCTTCCTCTACCTTTAGTTCTATTTGGGTCCTTAAGAGATTGGATATTGTCCCACCCCCTTGGTGATGGTGAACTTTTAAAATAAGTTTACTGATTCAAATGTTGTTAATCTCTTCCAGAAACATACTCACAGATACCCCCAGAGATCATGTTTATCTGCTATAGGGGCATCCCTTAGTCTAGTCAAGTTGATACCCCTCAGCCTAGTCAAGTTGGCATAAAATTAACCATCACATTAAAATGGCAATGAGAAAGAATAATGAAGACATGGGGAAATGCTCACAAGCAAATTTTTAACAGTATATACACTGAGATTCCATTTTTAAAAGTTTTATGTGTGCATAGAAAATTGATTAGAAAAGACATATTCTAAATGTTAGCAGTGACAAAAATTAATATTAGCCATGGCTATCTTGTGTAGTAAAACAATGGTGGTTTTACATTCATATTTATCCTTACCTTTATTTTTTAAATATCCTACAATAAAAATGTATTACTTTGGTAATTTTGAAAAAATGGTAAGAATTACAAAAAAGAAGGAAAGGAGAAACAGAGAGTAAAGAAAAGATATAAAAAAGAAAAAGAAAGAGAAAACACTACTTACAGAATTTTAAGACAGATTAAGAAACATAAAAACTCAACATAGCCTGAATAGACCAATGGCTGAAAAAAATGGAGAACAATATTGTACGATGTGATTTAAGTTTTACTTTCTCTCATATTTCTTTAGTTCATTTTTGTGGTCCCTGTTGTTTTGAACAGAGATTTAGGTTTGACAAGGCAACTAAATTTTGTGGTTTGCCCTATGCTATAAATTTCTTGACCCATAAATTGCTCTGCTATGGGGATATCTAAACATTTAATAAGTGTTTAAATTATAATTGTCACTTCAGCCAGATGATTCAATAACAGGCACCATTTTTGAAACCCTATTCAGAATTTATGAACTTGCAAAATTACTGGATCCATTTCCTGTGCCATCTCACTTCCAGAGTACATGCAAAATATAAAAATAAATGCAAATAATCATCATAATGAGAATGATTAAGTCACATGAAAAATAAAATTATAGCTCTTTTACTTTAACCTTGAAGAAATTTAATTTTCTTATAAAGGTGGAAAAATGTGTGCTTTTAATTATATATAAATTATGTTGGGAATATATATTGTCTATGTACATGAATCATATAGTTTAGTATTTGTTAACTTCCATCCCAAATTAGTCCACTTTCAGCATCTTTTCTAACTTAAAGATTGACTAATTTCTCAACACACCAACTATCAGTTGGTTGATATTTACAACATAAATTGTTAATAACACTACAAATAAGCACACATTTTGTAACAGTGAATAAGAAAGAATGTATTCTATATAATATATTCATATTTTCTTACTGTTTTTCCTTAACTGCATTAGTTTTTCTATGTTATTGCAAGTAACTTGATCTTTCCAACTTAGAAAATAATTCCAATCTGAAGAAAACTTAACCTGCAGCAATGCAGATACAACAAAAATACAAAACTATATGTTATTTAGTAAGATCTACTTATAACAAGATTATTTTAAAGCATTCATAAGTTAAATTTGGTTCTTACCTATTCCTTCTAAACAGATAGTAGAAATAGACATTTCTAGTAATAAAGGCCCCCAAACTGAGGATGCTTGGGAAAATGTATTAATGCTATAGTAAATAAACTTCATTACTCAAATGTAAATGTACCTAACCTCTACCTCAATGGACTCTTAAATAGTTCAGTGGTTAGTTTAGGATCACATAAGAAGTCAACCACAAGTTTAAAAAATAGCTAGAATACTATTCCACAATATTATCTAAATCCTAGCTTTTTTTGTTTGTTTATTTGTTTTACCTCAAATTAGTAGATATCATAGCTTCTATTTTGTAGGGATCAGCTGAGCACTGCAGGTGCCATTATTTCTGAAGGCTTCAACTGGTGACATGTAGAGGAGAAACAGAAGGTATTGAGGAAAACAGGACCTCTGCATAGGAAAAAAAAAATCAATCTACTATCTAAGATGGTAAACTCCAAAAAGAGTAAGTTGTAGTTCCAGTAGCTTAAAATAAAGTTGAATTGTATTATTGGAGGGTGTGGGATCTGACTCAAAACCAAATTCATTTTTTACTGTGGGATTGGCACTGTCTCTAGGACAGCTTTCACAAAGGTAAGTTTTGCAATACATTGTTTCTACAATATATTTCACAAAAATAGCATTCTGGTGTAAAATAAGTTTTAAATAAAAAGAAAAATGCTTTATTTACTATAATATATCTAAAAATTATAATTTAACATATAATAATTATATAAGCTATTGACATATTTTACATTTTTTTGTATTAACTCTCCAAAATCCATTATGTATTTTAGATATTTGTAAAAATATGTGTGTAAATGTATGTATTTTTGCATAGGTTTGGTAATATTGCAACTTATGCTACTTAAAAAAAAGTAATTCTTCAAACAAATGAATTAATGTAAGTATTTTGCAGTAATAAAGAAAACTTTGGCCCTGGCTGATGTGGCTCAGTGGACTAAGTACCAGCCTGCAAGCCAAATGTTCATTGGGTCAATTCCCAGTCAAGGCACATGCTTGGGTTGTAGGCGAGGTCCCCGGTTGGGGGTGAGAGGTAGGCAACCACACATTGGTGTTTCTCTCCTTCTCTTTTTTCCTCCCTTTCCCTCTCTCTAAAAATAAATAAAATCTTTAAAACAAAAACAACTTTGTATTAATATGATTTGAGAGGCTGACAATAGGCAGTAATTAAATGATGAATTCCCTGGATGTGAAAGAAAAAAAAGGAGTAGACATTGGTTGTTATAGAATAGATAGGATGATGTTAGAAAAAATAAAGGAAATGGAGAAACCAAAGAACTTAAATGCATGACACATAGCCATGAACTAAGGAGGACATTGCCAGAGGGAATAGGGGGTACTGGGTGGAGGGGAGCAAAGGGGGAAAATTGGTACAACTGTAACAGCAAAATCAATAAAATATATTCAAAAAATTATGTTGGAATTCAAACAGGGAGGCTATTATAATACTACTTTCTCTAATATTAATGTGCTGGGGTGATAAAATCGTAACATAGACATGGAATGTGATTAGAAAAGAGTAAGATTTATTGGGTTGGAAGATGTATGAGTGGCACCAGGACATGCTTTGTAATTTGTGGGGTCCAGTGCAGCACGAAATTGCAGGTCCCCCTTGCTCAAAATGTTTTAAGAATCTCAAGATTCTGACAACAGCATTAAACCAAGAGCAGAGCTCTTCTAAACAGTGGCCCTGTGTGACTGTGAGGTTGCATATCCAGGAAACTGGCCTATATGGCAGTGAGCTGAAAGCACTGCCGTATACAAGGTACTGGTCCAGTTGTGACCAAGCCAGTTTCTTATTCCCCCTAAACTTTATGTGTTTCATCTTTAAAACCAATGGATTATTTTTGGAGAAACCCTTTAAATTTTGGGGCTCACAAACAGTTTAGGGCTGTCACTGGTCTTACTTTAGAGCAGGCATCAGGGGACTTTTCCTGTAAATAGCCAGAGATTAATATTTTCAGTTTTTCCCACCTTATGGTCTATGTCACGACTACTCAACAATGTTGCTGAAGCACAAACATAGCTACAGACAAGATGTAAATTAATGAGCATGGGTATTTTCCAATAACATTTTATTAATGGACACTACCCGTTTCATGTAATTTTCATGTACCAGGAAATATTCTTTCTTTGCCTTTTTCCAACCATATAGTAAAAGTCAAGTCATGTAAAAACAGGTGGAGGGCTGGATTTGACCTTTGGATGTTTGTTGATGACTTATGTCTAGAGGCAGGAAGCATTATTATGTGTTTTTATCTGTGTTTGTGTTTATTTCTCACTGGTTCTGTTCTTTTTTTTGGTGTTGGTCTCATTCTTTTTCAGTAGAGGCGGACTTCCTCCACATGACCAGGTGAGCAGAGTTGGGAAGGGGAGTGAGATCTACAACAACTCCATCCTTACCATCTCAATTTAGTTACCTCAGAGGAAAGAAGGCCTCTTTCTCTTCAGCACCTACAAATATAAACCTGTTTAACTAGATTGATTTGGCTTATATAATGATCATGGGCCAACCACTGTGGATAAAAGAGGGGGGAATGTTCTGATTAGCCAGCCAGTCCAAAGCCTGTGGCCACACAAAGTCTGTGGCAGTTTTGAAGAGTAGACCCCATAAACTGGACATCCTCATTAGAACCACACAATTTCCTATGAACTTGGAAAATTTCCCTTTCAAATCACCACTGATGAATAGTTTGAAGATATTTCCCATTTTGCCTCCTTCTCTCAGTCACTCTTCAACCAGTGGCAATCTGACCTCCATTCTTCCCCTGCCACTAAAGAGGCTTCCTTGGACATCAAGGACCTCCAGATGGCTACATATCTAAGTTCTAATATCTGTGCCAAAATTTAAATATCTGAGCATGCCCTCCAGTATGATGTCTCTTTCATACTTCCATAAGGATAGTACATAGCAGTTTATGACAGCTACATGATCTCACCAAATCCTTACAGTAAACATGAATATAGAAAGGGTAGGTCCTGTTTCCCCCACTTTAAAGATGAGACTGACATTCTGAAACATTAAGTGATTTGTTCCACATCTTTGATACCTGGTAGAGCCAAGACTTGAATGCTGGTCTTTTAACACTAAGTCAAAAGACTTTTGCCTAGTGTACATGTTGATATCTTACAGCAATCAACAGATTCTCCTTTTTTTTCTAACTTCTCCTCCTCAGTCTCCCTAGCTAGGTCCTGTTCTTCCTCTCTTAGGCAACATTAAGATCATCATCAAAGATCTTTGCCTTTTCTAGCCTATCTTCTTGGGCAATAATTTCCACTTCAGCTAACTCTTAGGAGGTTTTTCTTGTTCCTGTTGTTGACAAGAGCCATTACTTCTTCTGTCCCTTATTCCCAGCACTTTTTAAAAATGTCCCCACATAGCTTTAATCATATCATGTCTCTTGGGTGCTTCACTCTCTGGCAGAAAGGATCTCTGTCACCCATCTTAGCCTTCCTGACCATGGTGCTGTGTACCCAGATGATACACACTTATTTTTATTTTTTAAATGCTTTTTAAAAAAAAATTTATTATTTCCAGAGAGAGAGGAAGGGAAAGAGGCAGAGGGGGAAAGAAACATCAATGTATGGTTGCCTTTCACCTGCCTCCAGACACAGACCTGGCTGGAGACCTGGCCTGCAACCTGGTTATGTTGCCCTGGCTGGGGGATTGAACCAGCAACCTTTCGGTTCGCAGGCCAGCCCCTTATCCACTGTGCTACCAGACAGGGCTTCACACTTATTTTTAAATTAAAATGCACTTCAACTTAAAAACTTCAGAGTATCACCCTGGCTGGTAGCTCAGTGGATAGGTGCCAGCCTCCGAACCCAAAGATCACAGGTTCGATCCCCAGTCAGGGCACATAATCTGGTTGCAAGCCAGGTCTCCAGCCAAGTCTGTAGCTGAAGGCAGGTGAAAGGCAACCATACATAGATGTTTCTCTCCCTTTCTTCCTCCCTCCCTGCCCTTCTCTCTAAAATAAATAAATAAAATCTTTAAATGCCCCCCCCCCCAAAAAAAAAACAAAAAAACTTTAGAGCATCAAAAGATACTATCAACAGCAACCCACAGCATAGGAGAAAGTATTTGCAAATCATATATGTGATAAAGATTTAACCCCAAGAACATATAAAGAGCTCCTATAACTCAACAACAAAACAAACAACCCAATTAAAAAAATGAACAATGAATGTGAGTAGATATTTCTCCAAAGAAGATACATAGGTGGCAAATAAACACATGGAAAGATGCTCAACATCACTAATCATCAAGGGAATGCAAATCGAAAACCACAATGAGAGTGCTTCACACTCATTAGGATGGCCAGTTAAAAAAATGCACCCCCGCCATCAACCCTTGGAAAATGTGTTGATGAGGATATAGAGAAATTGAAACTCTTTGGAATTGCTGGTGGGAATGTAAAGTGGAAAACAGTATGGCAGTTCTTCAAAAAATTAAACATAGGATCCCCATATGACCCAGCAATTTCACTTCTGGCTATATACCCAAAAGAATTGAGAATAGGGATTTGGATAAATACATAAATGTTCATAATGGTATTATTCACAATAGCTGAATGGTGGAAACAACCTAAATGTCCATGGACAGATGAATGGATAAATATAATGTGGCACATATGTACAGTTGAATATCATTTAGCCTTAAAAAAGGAATGAAATTCTGACACATGTTGTAAAATGAATGAAAGTTGAAGACATGCTGCTAAATAAATAATCCAGATACAAAAGGATAATTATTGTATGTTTTCACTTCTGTGAGGTACGTAGGACAATCAAATTCATAGAGATGGAAAGTTGAATAGTGGTTGTCAGGGCCTAGCAGGTGGAGGAATGAGGATTTAATATTAAATTGATACAGAATTTTAGTTTGAAAGGAAAAAAAATGTTCTGAAAATGGATAGTGGTGATGGTTGCACAACATTGTGAATATACTTAATGCCACTGAATTATACACCTACAATGCTTATAATGGTAAATTTTGTTATTTTACCACAATAAAAAATAAAAAGAAATGCAATCGAACCAAATATGTATTCCAGAGGCCATCTTGAATGTTCTGCATAGTCTCTGGTAGCAGAGGTATAACATGGGAGATAAATACTACCTCATTCCCAGACAGCCAATCAGCAATAATATTAAACCCTAGATCAATCATGTGAGTTGTATGACTTGAGGCATTTATTTCACTGTGCCTCACTTTCTCTAGCTCTGTAATTGGCATGATTAAGGATAGCAACAACCCTGTGGGTGGTGGTGAGGATAAGATAAAGAATGCACAGGCCTGGAACAATCAGTTCTATAGTTATAAGGGATCCCTGCAGTCCCAGGCCCAGTTCCAACAAACTCCCATCAGTGATTTAGAGGCCACCTTGGAAATTGTTGCAGTATGATGCAATACTACAAATCCCTAAGTATTATAAGACCCATCAAACTATGGATTCATTCCCAGATTACTCCATGAACATACAGCCTGACTCCGCGAACATATACCCATGAACATTCACTGTGATGATGGGTATAGTAACCAATCTTAATTTGGGCAGTGGCTGTATCTCTCCTAGGATTTTTCTGTGTATCTCTGCCTAGATACGCTGCTTCTCATTATACCCATTTGGAGGGGTGGGAGTGAGAAATGATGAGTCTGATCAGAGATTTCTGTAGCCTGGCTGCTATAGACATATAAGATGTCTCTGTGTATAGGTAATTAAATATAATACTATTTTGAATTATACTGGGATCTAGAATCTCCTCTCCAAGAATATAAAATAGAAGTACAAAGACAATTCATGTTTTCTGGGATTGGGAGATTTGTTAAAAACCTTAATTCTGGTGAATGGTTAAACTACAGTATGTTTCACTGATTTCCTCTATTCCTCTTGTTATTTTACTATAACCCCTAATTTGGTTATTACTTTGTAAAGATGTTTTATGTTTTGCTGTATCATGATACTACCAGTTTGGCTGGTTGGTTTATAAGTTTAAATACAAATAAATCATCTATTTAAAAAAAAAATAACCATTATATTTATGCACCCAGTTATCAGTAAAGCATGGAAAATCCCCTTTTCCTCTCATATTATTATCATTTTTCCATAATACAAGTGAAATAAAATATTTCAGCTCTAAAAAAAAAAAAAAAAAAAAAAAAAAAAAAGAATGCAGGATGCTGAGCAAAGTGCCAGGACTATAGCAAGCCTTCAGTGAGTTGAATCTATTAGTATGATTTTACATATTTTAGATATGCTAAATAATGAGGACAATTTATGGAGTTTCTCAATGAGTTCTTTGTCTCCTCTGGCTATCACTTGGAGTGGAATCTCTGTGCAATCATTCATTTTCATGGATGTTAGGAGTCTTAATATCTTTGGTTTGCTTTAGCCTCACTCCTCCATCATCTGCCTAATGGACTCAAATCTGCCAAGGATGAATGATTCAGACAGGGGAGGTTTGTCAGTCATTCTTGGCAGAGATCCATGACATGGGTATAATTTAGCAGCCATTTTCATACTGTATGTTTTTGCCTTGCACTGCAGTGCTCATCCTCATATGCCATTTGTACATTGGAGCTAATGATGCTTGGGGTGCACTTTGTGATATGATTAAGCCAGAGGTTACAATAGTTATTATTTAATTATGACAAACATTGATACCATGCCATGTAAGAGGTTGTTTCTTTTCTTACTACACAATTCCACAGAGCATATATGAGGGCAGAGTTCTCTTTGAACTCTACGAGAGTTCAAAGATAAGCATCCCAGAATGTAGGCTTTTTGGGGATCATTAACTAGTGTTAGTTTACAAATGAAGTTGTCATGATAAAGTAGCAAAGTGGAAAAGCTTGTCTTAAGTATGGAGAAGAATATCTTGATTTGCCTTTGCTTGTTAGGAATTTGGGCAAATATGACCATTCTACATATTACCTTTGTACTAGCTATGAAGTATGAGGTAATAAAGTAAATGAATCACATCAATCAGATAGTAGTTGAGGTAAATGTTTAACTCAGTTGAGAGTCAGCTGTTTTTAAGGAACTAACTGAACCAACTTCCAAGAATTTGCCAAAATTCCTTATCCTTATTAAATTTGTCTCATTCCTCTCTTCCATCCCTTACACATCCCATCCCCAATTAATTTTTTTCTATGCTGTTTTATTTTATTCTTTTGTCCATTAGGCAGGAAAGCTTATTCCTCTCTCCTCTAACGCAAACTAATTTATAGAATATTGACAGAATACCTAGTATATGTCAGAGCCTACGTCAAGTGGTGATGACAAAGAGAGAAATGAGAAATGGAGGCAGATGATTGCAGGAATTAAGAGAATGAACACTGATGTCAGAGGGACATGCATTTGCGTCCTGACTGTATCACTGAATGGCTGGGTCATTGGGCAAAATTCTTAATCACTGTGAGCCTCAGATTTCTGATGCATAAGATGTAGAGGATATAATATCTTTCCCAGAGAACTTTTATTGAAATAAAATAAAATAGAGTATGTCTATTAAGCAGATATTTCAAGTTTCAAGGGTCAGAAACAGAACCCTAAGTCTCCTAAGGAAAAACGGCTATAATGGTTCATGTAACTGAAAAGTCTAAGAGCAGATTTCAGGAATAACTGATTCCAGGGGACTTAATTTGGTCAAGAATAAGCCTCTTATTCCATCTCTGGATTTTGCTATCTTCTGTTATTTTTAATCCAAAGAGGCCTCTCCAATTTTACATTATTATATTTATCATCACAGCAGAAAGAGACCATCTGTCTCCCAGCTTTCCAGCAACATTGGGACCAATTCTCATTAGATCAGTTTGGGTCATCCCTGCCCAATGACCATAGTTGGGGAGATAGAATATTTTGAGTTTAGCCTTGGTCACATGCCCACTCACTTAAACCAAGTGGACTATAAGTGTGTGTATGTATGTGTGTGTAGGTAGGTAGTTAGGTATGGGGAATGGAAAGAATTTCCTAAAGTAAAATAGTACAGGCTAACAACAAGTGTCCTCAATAATGACTTCTTATGAAATACGTTATTTTATAATGGTGGAGGGGTTTTTGACAATTTTAGTAATATTTGGCCCACTAATTTGGTAGGAGTACTCATTGAGTATGGCAAATGCATAAGGAAAGAAATAAAGGCTACACTAAGTGAAATAAAGAAAAATCCACAGAGCACCAACAGTGAGGGGAAGGAAGCCAGGATTTAAGTCAATGAATAGGAACATAAAGAACAAATAAAGAGTCAACAGTATAGAATGAAGAAATAAGAATTCAAAAAAATGAGAAGAGAACAAGAAGAATCTGGGACAGCTCCAAAAGTAGCAACATCTGAATTATAGGGATGCCAGATGGAGAAGAGGAAGAGCAAGAAATTGAAAACTTACTTGAAAAAATAATGAAGGAAAATTCCCTAATTTGGCAAAAGAAATAGACACGCAAGTTCAGAAAGCACAGAGAGCCTCAAACAAGTTAGACCCAGAGAGGATCAATGATTTGGAACATAAGAAATAAGTAGTCGTGGGGAGGGGGACAGAGGGGAGCAAAAAGGGGATGGATGTAATACAACAACAATAAAATTTAAAAAAAAAAAGAAGTAAGTAGTCAACTAGTAAAGAATGAGGAAACAAGAATTGAAAAAAAATGAGGATAGGCTTAGGAACCTCCAGAACAACTATAAATGTGTCAACATCTATGAATCATATATGATATGAATCATATATCATATATGATATGAATCATAGTGGCGCCAGAAAGAGAGGAGGAAGAGCAAGAACTTTAAAACTTACTTGAAAAATAATGAAAAAAAACTTTACAAATTTGGCAAAGAAAATGGACATACAAGTCCAGGAAGCACAGAGAGTCCCAAATAATAAGCAAGATCCAAAAAGGACTATACCAAGACACATTATAATTAAAATGCTAAAGGTTAAAGATAAAGAGAGAATCTTAAAAGAAAGAAGAGTTATCTACCAAGTTCCCATAAGACTATCAGCTTATTTCTCAAAAGAAACTTTGCAGGCAAGAAGAAACTGGCAGGAAATATTCAAAGTGATGAAAAGCAAGGGCATACAACCAAGATTACTCTATCCACCAAAGCTACTGTTTAGAATGGAAAGGCAGATAAAGTGCTTCTCAGATAAGGTAAAGCTAAAGGGGTTAATCGCCACCAAGCCATTATAGGAAATGTTAAAGAGACTTATTTAAGAAAAAGAAGATTATCCCTGGCTGGTGGCTCAGTGGATAGGCACCAGCCTGCAAACCCAAAGGTCGCTGGTTTGATTTCCCAGCCAGGGCACATAATCAGGTTGCAGGCCAGGTCTCCAGCCAGGTCCGTAGCTGGAGGGAGGTGAAAGGCAACCATACATTGATGTTTCTCTCCCTCTCTGTCTCTCTCCCCCTCTCTCTAAAAGTAATAAATAAAATCTTTAAAAGAAAATAAAAAGATCAAAACTATGAACATTAAAATGACAACAAACTCGCAATTATCAACAATAGAACCTAAAAAAATAAAATAAAGTAAAATAAAAACAAACTAAGCAAAGAACGAGGATAGGCTCAGAATCATTTGGAGGGTTATCAGCTGGGAGGGGGAAAGGGGAGAAATGGGGAAATTGTGCAGAGATTAGGAAGCATAACTGGTACAAGATAGACAGAGGGAAGTTAAGAATATAGGAAAGGGTGAAGCCAGGGAACTTGTATGTACAACCCATGGACATGAATTAATTGGGGATGGATTGCTGGAGGGAAGACTGATGCTGATTGGATGGGAGCAATGGGAAAAAAAATTGGGACAACTGTAATCCAAAAAATATACTTGGAAAAAGACTGTCAGCTGATTTCTCAAAAGAAACTTTGCAGGGAAAAAGGGACTGGCAAGTATTCAAAATGATGAAAAGCAAGGACCTACAATCAAGATTACTTTATCCAGCAAAGCTATCATTTAGAATGGAAGGGCAGATAAAGTGCTTCCCAGACAAGGTAAAGCTAAAGGAGTTCATCATCAAGCCATGACTACATGAAATATTAAAGGGGCAAATTTAAGAAAACAAATACCAAAACCATGAACATTAAAGAGGCAGCAAATTCACATCCATCAACTGAACCTAAACAAAAAGCAAACTAAGCAAACATCCAGAACAGGAACAGAATAATAGGAGATCATTTGGAGGGATATCACCTGGGAGGGGGTTGGGGGAGAATGAGGAAAAATGTGCAAGGATCAGGCATAACTGGTATGTACAAAATAGACTGGGGGACATTAAAGAAAGGTAAATGGAGAAGCCAAGGAACCTACATGCATGACACATGGAATTGAACCAAAGTTGGGGAGGTGGGTATTGCTGGGAGGAAGGGAGGCACTGGGCAGAGGGGGAAAAAGGAGAAATATTGGGAGAGCTGCAAAACCGTAATAGCATAATCAATAAAACATACTTTTAAAAATTAAAAAAGAAATTCTTAAAGACAGACCTCAAGTCCATGTTTTGTTTTGTTCTTTTCCACACAGACATACAAAACAAAAACAAAAACAAAACTATCGATATCAAAATCTCCTTATTTATTATCCCATTAGGTCTCTAAGACATTGAGTCTTATAATGTTTTGGTCTGATTGATTTTTTTTCCCCTCTCAGCTTCTGAAAAATGTGCTTCAAAAATCTATTTAATTTAGGAAGATCATAGGATAAACAGCAATTTTAAACAGTTTATCATCAAAATCTTTTTATTTTTGCAATGAACTTTTAATTAGTTTAAGCCATTGTTTCCATTATGACTTAAGGAACATGTTCTGCTTGATTTATAATGCTCAAGTTTATAAAAAATAAAAAAAAAACTTTATTATTTTTTGTTATACTCAATACCTCTATAGTATAATGCTCTGGTTAATTAGGAAACATTCTATCATTTAACTTTGCCTTTATGAACCCTTTTTTCTTTCTTTTTTTGGCTGTGCATTTTTAGAAACTATGACCAGTACCTTTGTGTTTTCACTATCTTGATGCCAATTCTTTCTTACCTGATGCTGGGCCCTGCTCTATAGTCTTAAAAAATCTCCTTAGGGGAACGGGGTAGGTGGGAGGGGGAGGTAGAGGCAAAGAAGGGGAGCAGCTTAGACAAGAACCTAGTATAAAGGAACCATGGACATGGACAACAGGTGGGATTGACTTTGGGGGGAATGGGTGGGTGGGGAGGGGGACAGAGGGGAGCAAAAAGGGGATGGATGTAATACAACAACAATAAAAAAAAATCTCCTTAATTATCAGCTCCTATCATAATCCATATTGTTTATGATTGCACTTTATGGTGTGAAGGCTCACCATAGGGATTAATTAAATATTTATTGGCTCAATTTTATCTTTAGAGAAAAAATCTTAGAGGTTTACCATATATATTATATACCATGAACATTTATATGAGGTCTGTCCCAAAAGTATAAGCCAAGCAAACTGTTTTAATTATATTGACATTGGCTCAATACCTTTGGGACAGACCCTCATATATACATTAAAAAAACTTTTTAAAGTAACCAATCAGCTTATTTAGGGAATTCACAATGTGTTTTTTAAAAATAAAGAAGTTAGTTTTTAAAAAATTATACCTGGTATAATTTATGGTCCATCCAGGTGATCGGACAAAAGCTTAACATTTTTTCTGTTGTTTGTTTTTTGTTTTTTGTTTTTAAGAGCACAAGTCTCTGAGAAAGAATAATTTCTTACCTCAGATCATGTATACAAGCATCATGTGAGTGGCAAGGGAGGAATTATGGTTGCTTGAATGTATATAATTAATATTTTTATTGAATTGGAGAAGTATAAAATATATAGTTATAATATTTTTATTTTTAAAATTATTTACTGAGGAAGTACCCAGATGGCGGAGAAGTAAGTGGAGCTACACTAATCTCCTCCCAACACCAAACAGGAATTACAAATTAATTGAGGAGAAATCATCCAGAATAACCAACAGAACACCAACTGGACAGAATTCTTATTACTACTTACAGAACAGAAGAGCCAATTCATCACAACTTGACTGATAGGAAGTGCGGAACCGCGAGAGGCTGGTGGGGCTCCCAAGGGTGGCAGTTGAAGGGATGGAGAAACATCTCAGCAGCCAGGGGCTCCACCTGAGAAGGGTGGGATCTAAACCACCAACTGGGCTTCCCAGTTTACAGCAACACAGTTGAGAGTAAAACAGCACCCAGCTGTGGAAAGCAAAAAGCCACTGGGTTTAGCCAGCTTGACAGAAAAACCGGGTTCTTAAAGGGACCATGCACGAAAATACAGTGGCACCCACCTACCTTGGGCTCCAGCAGAGAAAGGGCAGAGTGGACTAGAGAAGCTTGGGGAAAGTTTGGATCAGTGGCTTTAGGGGGAGAGTTGAGGGAGCAGCCTGTGAGTCCAGTGTTGACCCATCCCCCATACAGCCAGCAGATCAATCTTCTCCAAAGGGTGGGAG
Organism: Noctilio leporinus; assembly: GCA_004026585.1. Lineage (NCBI taxonomy): Eukaryota > Metazoa > Chordata > Mammalia > Chiroptera > Noctilionidae > Noctilio > Noctilio leporinus. Next base: position 7,947 of record PVIW01014195.1, on the reverse strand, counting down.
CCTGAGGGGAAGCCACAGCCCCACCCATAGAAATTAATCCACCCCACCCAGCAGTGCCTAAACCTGACCTCAGATCACAGATTCACTGGATTAACAACTAAATTCATCTGCCCCGCCCAGAGGTGACTAAAATTGACTACTGATCACAGACTGATTGGATTAATATCGAAAGGAGACAAAGACAGTGGGTCTCTGGTAGTCTCCAACTGGCTAAGTGGGCCCAGACTGGGACACAAGCTGATCTCACCAAGCATAGATCCAGAATGTAAAAATAGTGCACCTCAACACCACAGAAGGTCACACCACTAAGACAGTAATTCAAAGCAGACCAATCTAAGAAGCAGAAACAAACAGGAGCCACCTAAAATGTGCAGAAAAAGAAATAAGTCCTCAGCAAATGGAAAGGAGGAATCCTCAGGAAGAGTGCAAAATGAAATAGAGGCAAGCACCCTATCAGACATGGAATTCAAAATAATGATGATAGAGAACATGGGAAGAGTAGCCGGTTAGCATGCAGCAGAACTGGCCTCCACTCACAGTGCGAGACCTTTGTGAAACAGGGCACAAGCATGCAGTCGAGATCCTTCAGGTGCCTTTAGCTCTAAAGTAATTGTATAGTTCAGTTGTGCTGCCTATGGCCCTGTCAAAGGTCACAGCTTGCTATTCAAGTCTGCATTGGGAAAGAAGGTTCTGGGGTCACCCCAGCACCAACTTCAGGACCTGTGCACTCCTCAATTCAAGGATTGAAACCTTGATCTTCTGAAGTTGCTGACTGTTTGAGATTAGGAGGTAGGAAAAGGACTTTAGTAAGTGATGTTCCTAAATATTTGGTGTGTTACTCAACCACAAATGAAAAGAATTGCAGCCTCTGGGACATTTAGCGAGATTCTTTATAACAACCTTGGCTCCTACTAGCGGACTCTGAAAACACTCTGGGAGCAATTACACACCCAGTAACCCCTTATTAAGTAGCAGTTTTACTTAACCTTTTCCATTTCCTTCTGAATGTGACAATGAAGGGAGAAATAAACTTCAAATCTATCACAAAGCTCCATATGCCCTGTGTGGATGGTATGGATCGTGGCAGGGTGGCCTAAGTATGCACCAGTACTGTGCAGGATTTGGGGGTGGGAGGATTTTCATTAACACCTCCCACTCTTCTGCCACCTGCACTTTGAACCAGTCCAAAATCCCAGCACTGTCAGAGAAATGGGGGGGCGTGGGAGGGAAATTACAGCTTGCTGGCACCATCCCCATTTCAAGTGGCAAATGTGCACATACATTAATCCTGCTTCAGAGTTGGGGGTCTTGACCTAAAGCTAGAAACAACTGAGAATCAGAATGCAGGAGTCTCTTAAGGAGATGCTATCAGCTGTTTCTCTGTTCTCTTAATTCTTGATGAGTGGAGCCTTTAAATTTTCTGAACAGACTTACATTAATTCATGACAAATTATACCTGCAATAGGTGCTGAAACAAATGCATAAAGGTAAGTAGGGAGAGAAAATGGATCCAGAAGTAGAAGACCCTAGAATAATGTGTTTAAAATGTTTTTTTCCCCCCTGACATCTTTCTTTCCTCTGTAATGATTCCAAATTACCTAACAATAAATTTGTTTTTCTACCAATCCTTTTCTTTATTTTTCCTGGTCAGCAAAAACAATGAATAATGTAAATATAGAATATTCCTGGGATCCTCTCCCCTTTGTTTACTGCTCTGTCTTAGAAAACTAATTTCAGTCCTGGCTGGTGTGGCTTAGTGGTGTGGCACCAGCCTGCCAACCAATGGGTCACTGATTCTATTCCTGGTCAGGGCACATGCCTAGGTGGTGGGCTAGGTCCCTGGTTGGGGGCCTGCAAGAGGCAACCAATAGATGTTTCTCTCCCTCTTTTTCTCCCTCCCTTCCCCTCTCTTTAAAATAAATAAATAAAATATTAAAAATAAAACAAAACTGCTCTGGCTGGTGGCACAGTGGATAAGGCACCAGTGTGCAAATCCAAAGCTCACTGATTCAATTCCCCAGCCAGGGCACATAACCAGGTTGCAAGCCAGGTCTCCAGCCAGGTCTGTAGCTGGAGGCAGGTGAAAGGCAACCAAACATTGATGTCTCTCTCCCTCTCTGCCTCTCTCCCTTCCCTTATCTCTAAAAATAAAAAATAAAATAAAAAAAATAATAAAATAAACTATTTTTAGGCATGTTTTGATACATGTTGCCAAATTAGAGGTAGGTATCTGAATGGATTTTTCAGTGGATGCATGCTATTACAGAATACTATCATAATCCATCCCTTCAATGTTCTGCTTTGACTTTCTCCTCTTTTAGCCTTCTTTAGTGGTGTCCCCCCACCCCCATCTCTTCCTTTTGCTGTAGGGTAGGTGGAGGGAGACAGGCAGTTAAATAGGGCTGGCTTGGAACAAAATAACCTGACTGGTATTCAGTCCCTGATCCTGCCTTTGTCTAATTCATAAAGGTGGGATCGTAGGCTCTGAGGGCATTCTAAAGTTCATAGCTGGGAGAAACACTATACCCAAAGCTTCAGAACTCAGCGTTGAGCCACACTTCTTAAGTGTGTTCATTCTTAAGCTCCACTTTGTGTATAGTTTCATGTGATGCCGCTGGTTTGAGTCGCACGCAGGCCCCTACCTTTGCCCTCTGCTGTGAGCCTCTGCTTTGGTTGTCAGTTTAGCAACTCTGCATCAATGGTGGTTCTTCTCTCCCCTCGGCTTTGTAGAGCCTGGTCTTTTACTATCTTCTTGACCGATTTTCTAACTTCTATTTCTCCCCTCTGGTTTAATCTTACTGTTTTGCACTGTGCAGTCAGGATAATCTCCAGGTCTCACTTAGTTCCTGTCCACCTAGTTCCACCAAACCCAAATATGACATGAGATAAGAAAAAAGAAAATAGCCACATCACTTCTTATTTTCTTGTTCTGGTTATCAATTGCTTTGTGTAACCAATCACCTAATATTTATTGATTTCAAACAACAATAGCATTTCTTATCTTTCATGGTTTTTGCGGGTCATAGTATGGGAAGGGCTCAGTGGGGCAGTTCTGGTTTGGGTGCCGCATGCAGTGGAAATCACGAGGTGGCTAGAGCTAGAGCACCTGGGGACAGCGAGTCATTTCTCTCTTTATGTCATCTCAGGGCTCCTTTAGCAGTTTTTATTGGGCTATGTTAGGCTTCTTCACCACATGGCATCCTCAGGGGCATGGGGCTGCTTACATGTAACTCAGGGCTCCAACAGGAGTGTGTAGACACGAAAGAGGCAGAAAAGAAATTTTATGACCTGATTTTGCCAGTAGTGTTTGCCATATTCTGTTGACTGAAATAGCCACGAAAGTCAGCTCACATTCAAGAAGGGATTAGACTCCATCTTTGGTGAGAGAGATGTGGCTATCTTTGGAAAATGAGATTTATCACATCCTTCTCCCTGGTCCTCTTCTCCAGTTTTCCTCCAAAGTAACACACCAAGCTCTTTAGAGAAGTGGGCACGCAAAATAGATACTCCCTCCTGTGTCCTCCCACTTAATGAAGGAATGTCTGCTCACTGTGAACCCAGATCAAACCCTCCTCTTTGCTCTGAAGCCTTCCTCAGCTCTCCATTAAGTTGTTTCTTCTCCTAAGTTATAAAATAACAATAATTGAATACTGTCTTATATTTAAAGAATTGCAGTGCCAAATATTCTATTTTCTATTTTCATCATTTTGTGTTAGTGTGTGTGTGTGTTTCCTCTACCTATACGCAGGCATTTTGTATTTAATCTTGGTATTCTCTTTCACCCTATCAGCACCCTAACACTGAGACCCAAAGTAGTTTCTCAGGAATATCTGCTGAATGAATGAATGGATGAATTAATTAATCGATAAAAAGAAAAGAGAAAACCAAGGCACGAGGAGTTGTGCTGAAAAGCATTGTAATTCACTAAGTGAATTGGATTTAAAAATGCCTTCCTGCCCTGGCTGAGTGGCTCAGTTGGTTGGAGCACCATCCCATACACCAAAAGGCTGTGCGTTCAACACCTGGTCAGGGCACATATCTAGGTTTTGGGTTTGATCCCTTGTTGGGGCATGTACAGGAGGCCACTGATCAATATTTTTCTCTTACATCGATGGTTTTCTCTTTCTCCCTTCCTCTCTCTTTATAATCAATAAATATGTCTTCAGGTGAAGATTTAAAAAATGCTTTCCTCTAAAATGTTCTGGGCTTCAGATTTTTTTTTGTGGGGGGCTGGTAAATGGCTTAGTTACAAAGTTCTAAGTTCCCCAAAGATTGGAGTTTACTAGACATGTTACTTACACTGAAGATCCCCTGGACCACACTGCCTGCCTTCCATGCTGAACAAGTCTGTTAAAACAGAATTGTTGACAGACCAAAGTGCAAATCAAAGGGCTGGGATACATCATTAGACATATGGTCTCCTAGAAATTGAGAGCTCTCTATAGTAAGTGGAGTTTATAACACTCTGGCCTCTAGGACCATATGATTGTATTTAGAGTTGCCACCAGAAGTAAATACTTGATTTCTAGTGCAAGACTTTTTTTTTTTTTTTTTTTTTGCTAGCCCTCTCTCACAGCCATAGAGAAGTATCTTATGCAAAATTTACAAACATAAAATTAACATTTGGTTCAAATAATTTTAGTGATTTTTAAAGTGATAATTTCACTCTGTGTACTGAGTGGGTTAATCAAGGGCCATCCCTGCTGAGGGGGACCCTAGGCTAATTCTGTTATGGGCAAAGCCCAAGATCTCTACCATATGACTCTGTCCTTTTTGCTACAGCTGATAGACTGGGCTGATTCCTCACCTAGGACAACTATTCAGGCCAGTGCCTTAAGAGATAGCTTGCCCTAAACAGAAATAAAACAAAAGAAACTCCACTAGCAAGAAACAAAAGAAATTAAAATTACAAAAGTAATTCTATTTACAATAGTATCAGAAAAAAATGAAATACTTATGGGTATATTTGACAAATATGTTCAAGACTTGACCTGTACACTGAAAACTATATATACCATCACTGAGAGAAACTGAAGATGATATAAATAAATGGAAAAATATTTATAGATTAAAACTCATGAAAAAAGTATTAATTTTTTCCAAATTAACTTTATGGAGTCCATGTAATCCCAATAAAAATTGTAACATACTGTTTCTTAAAAAGTCAAATCAAAATAAACCTTTCAAAAAAAGAGTTGTACAACTACCACTACCTTATTTCAAGATTAACTATAAAGTTACAGTAATCAAGACAGCATGGTATTGGTGTCAAATAGACAAACAGGGCAATGGCAAAGAATAGAGAGCATAGAAATTGACCCGCAAATATCTAGTCAATATAATTTTGGACAAAGTCCATTCTAAAGGCAATTCAGTGGAGAAAAAATATTTTTCTGACAAATAGTGCTAGAACAATTGTACTGTACATTCATACGCAACAAAATGGACTTCTATCCATACCTCACACCATATAAAAATTGGCTGAAAATGAACCATAGACATAAATGTAAACCCCCAAATTATAAAGCTTCTATAAGAAAACAAGGAAATCTTTGTGACCTTGAGTAAAACAAAATGTTTTACATATAACATCAAAAGTACAAACCAAGCCCTCAGTGGAATGGTGCCGGCCTGTGAACCCAAAGGTCGCTGGTTCGATTCCCAGCCAGGGCACATAACCAGGTTGCAAACCAGGTCTCCAGCCAGATCTGTAGCTGGAGGCAGGTGAAAGGCAACCATACATTGATGTTTCCTTCCCTCTCTTTCTTCCTCCCTTCCCCTTTCTTTAGAAGTAAAGAAATAAAATCTAAAAAAAAAAAAAAAAAAAGCACAAACTATAATGAAATTGATAAACTAGACTTTATAAAAATTTGAAACTCTTGGCATTAAACAAAAAACACAGTTAAGGGAATAATACTGGGAGACTTGAGAAACAATTTGCAAATCACATATATGAGAAAGAATGTTTATCCAACACACATAAAGAATTCTCAAAGTACAATAAGAAAAGCAAACAACCTAATGAAAAAGTGGGCAAAAGATTTGAACAAATGCTCCATCAAAGAAGGTGGATGGATGGCAAATAATCACATGAAAAGATGCTGCTTATTTATTAGATATTATTTATTAAAGAAATGCACATTAAAAGCACAAGTAAATGCCATCACTCCTGTTAGAATAGCTAAAGTTAAAAAGATGGATACATCAAGTGTTGATGGGATGTGGAGTAATAGAAACTTTCATATGCCAACTAAATATGCGCTTACTAGGAGAAAGCACACATCTATACTGAAACTTGTGCACAAATACTCATAGCACTTTTATTTGTAATAGTAAAAAAAAAAAATGGAAAACAATCCAAATAACCATCAACAGATAAGTAAATTGTGGTATATCCCTACAGTGGAGCAATGCTTAGAAGTAAAAAGGAATGGACTATTGATACACACAATGTCATGGATGAATCTTAAAATATGTATGCTGAGTAAAAGAAACCAAACAAACGGAATACACTTTGTGTGATTCCATTCATAAAAACGTGGAAATACAACCTAATTTAGTGACAGCAAATAGATTATCAATCCCTAGGAGATAGGGAGTGGGAGTGGGGAAGGGCAGAGGAGAGGGTTAAAAAGAGGCTTAGGAAACTTTGGGGTGACAGATGTTTTCCTTCTTTTGATTGTTGTGATGGATTCACATTTGTATGTATATGTAAAACTTAACAAATTGTGAATTATAAATATGTCAATTATACCTCAGTGAAAGGAAGGAAGGAAAAAAGAAAGGAAAGGAGGTAGGGAGGGAGAGAGGAGGAAGAAGTTGTTCATCCCTAGGCACAGCTAGATGCAGTGGCTAAAGAAAGTTTTAGAATTTGTTTATTTTCATCCTTTGGCTTTGCTTTCTTCTCCTTGGCTTCAACATTTGGCTGGTAGTCTCCTGGTGACAAGAAGGCTGCTAGATTTACAACTGTTCAACTGAGAAGCCCTGGGGAAAAGAGAGATGTCTTCTTCAATGGTTCCAAAAACTGTCCTGATATTGGGTCTCATTGGTCTGATTTGGATCATGTGGACTTGGGAATATACTGCCTATACAGGCTCAGCCAGGTGTCTTCTCAGGATAGAGCTGGGGAAGTGAGATTTGCAGACACAAAGCCCAGATACAGAAGGGTTTCTAACAAAAGAAAATGTGTTATTATCAGTAAAAGAAGGATGGGTGCCAGAGAGTCAGTCACAACAGATAACGACCCCTAGCCCTCACCTGGGGATGAGAAGCTGCTGACCCAGGCCCACCAACGATCTGCTCTGCATGAAAGTATAGAGTAGCCACAAATGAGAACTTGAACTTGGTACAAACCAACACTCTGCTGGGCATTAGCCTGAGTGTGCCTACAGAGGACCCTTCTTCATGTGCAGACATGCTAATGCTTAATCATCAATCCTCAGGACCTCAGAGCAATTATATTCCCAGATGATGCTGTATGAATGAGAATTTATATGTATTTGAGGGAACGGATGCAGGTTATATGGTAGAGGCTTCATGTCAGGGACAGATTGTTTATAATACACTCCCTGTTGAATCCTCCAGGATGACTTCCAGGTGGTAATGTGGCTAGTGTACAGGTAAACATGAGAAGTGACAGGGCTAGTGTCACATATTTCTTCTAGATTTCTGTTCTGGAGAGCCATGATAGTATAGTGGTTAAGGACATGGTTTGGTGGGGAAAAAAATTCTGGATTAAAAGCCTAGTTCTACCATTTCTGTTAACCTTGAGTAAGTTGGTTTTCCTCCATGCCTCTGTTTTCTTTCTTTCTTTTTTTTTTTCTTTTAATTTTATTGTTGTTGTATTACATCCATCCCTTTTATTCTCCCCACTGTCCCCCTCCCCACCCACCCTTTCCCCCCAAAGTCAATCCCACCTGTTGTCCATGTCCATGGTTCCTTTATACT
>PVIW01014194.1:0-24441 GCA_004026585.1 Noctilio leporinus | reverse complement strand
AGGAGTAGGCAAAGAAGTGTAGCAGTTTAGTGAAGGAACTAGCATGGAAGAACCATGGACATAGACAACAAGTGGGATTGACTTTGGTGGGGAGTGTGTGGGCGGGGAAGGGGACAGAGGGGTGTAAAAAGGGGATGGATGTAATACAACAACAATAGAATTAAGTTAAAAAATAAATTAGACAAACAAAAAAGAGAGAGAGAGAGGAAACTCCAGAGACAGTCCTGGCTGGTAGCACAATGGATAAGGTGCCAGCCTGCAAACCCAAAGGTCATTGGTTCAATTCCCAGTCAGGGCACATAACCAGGTCGCAGGCCAGGTCTGTAGCTGGAGGCAGGTGAAAGGCAACCATATATTGACGTTTCATTCCCTCTCTCCCTTCCTCTGTCTCTTTGGGAATAATAAATAAAATGTTAAAAAAAAATCCAGGACCAGATGGCTTCACTGTTGATTTTCATCAAATAGTCAAAGTTTAATGCCTGTCCTTCTGAAACTCTTCCAAAAAATTGAAGAAGAGGCAATATTTTCTAACATATTTTAAAAGGCCAACATTACTTTGATACCAAAACCTGGCAAGAATAACACAGAAAAAAGGAAACTATAGCCCTGGTTTTGGTGGTTCAATGGAGATTGAATGCTGACCTGTGAACCAAAGAGTTGCCAGTTTGATTCTCACTCAGGGCATATGCCTGGGTTGTGGGCCAGGTCCCCATTTTGGGGTGTGGGAGAGGCAACCACACATGACCTTTCTCCCTTTCTCTCCCTTCCTTCCTGTTTCTCTAGAAATAAATAAATAAAATCTTTTTTCAAAAAGAAGAAAAATGTCATTTCAAAACAAAAAACAAAACTATAACCCAGTGTCCCTGATGAATGCATGTAGAAATCCTAAACAAAATTCTAGCAAATTAAATACAATAGTACATTAAAAAGATAATATATTATGATCAAGTGGGGTTCATTCCAGGCATACAAGGATGGTTCAATATACACAAATGAATGTGGTGTACCACATTCATAAATAAGGGATAAAAATTTTATGATCATATCAGTAGATGAAAATAAATTTGAGAAGATACACCATCCATTTGTGATTAAAACACTCATTAAAATGGGTATAGAAGCAAAGTACCTGATCTCTCAAAGTACCATGAGAGATCCTTAGCTAATGGTAAAATACTGAAAGTTTTCCCTCAAATACTAGGAATAAGATGAGGATGCCAATTCACACCACTATTACTCAATGTAAACTGAAATTGCTAGAGAGAGCAATCAGGTAAGACAGAGAAGTAAAAGGCATCTAAATTGGGAATGAAGAAACAAAAGTGTCACCTTTTGCAGATGACATGATTCTGTATGTAGGAAGTCTGTCCCAAAAGTATTGGCCATGCAAACTGTTTAATTATCATGACATTGGCTCAATACTTTCGAGACAGACTTGATACAAATCCCTAAAATCTCAACCAAAAACCTATTAGAAACAATAAATGAATGCAATCATGTTGCAGTATACAAAATCAGTGTACAGAATTCCATTGAATTCCTGTATACTAGCAATGACATTTCAGAAAAAGAAATGAAAACAATTCACTTTGCAATTGCAACAAAAAGAATAAATATCCAGGAATAAACTTAATAAAGGAAGTGAAGGGTCTATATACTGAAAACTGCAACACATTCCCTAAGAAATTGAAGGATACACAAATAAATGGAAAGATACTGTGTTTATGGATTAGAAAACAACATAGTATAAAATTGCCATATTACCTTAAGCAATATACAGATTTAATGCAACCCCTATCAAAATTCCAGTGCTATTTTTCACAGAAATAGAAAAAAAAAATCATCGAAGTCATATGGAACTACAAAAGAACTTGAATAGCCAAAGCAATCCTGAGAATGAAGAATAAAATGATAGATATAACACTCCCTGATTCCAAATTCTACTACAAAGCTACAATAATTGGAACAATATGGTATTGATAGAAAAGCAGGTCAAAATTGAGACCCCAGAAATAAACCCACTGTATGTGGACAACTAATTTTGAACAAAGGAGCAAAAAAAACCAAAATAAATAAAGGGATGCCTTTTTACTAAATAATGTTGGTAAAATTGGAAAGCCACATGCAAAATAAGAACCTGGACTACTATTTGATGTGATACATAAAAGCTAACTCAAAATGGATTAAAGACCTAAATATAAGACATGAAATAATGTTACACAGAACAATAAAAACACAGGAACTAAACTTATGTTTTAGCATTTTATAATTTGACCTCAGAAGGAAGGAAGTAAATGCAACGCTAAATGAATGGGATTATTATCACACTAAAAAGCAAAACCATCAATAAAATGAAAAGGCAATCAACTGAATGAGAAGATATTTGGCAAACAACACCTTTGGTGAGAGGTTAACTTCCAAAATGTATAAACATCTCAACAACATAAAAACCACCAACAATTAAAAAATCAACAGAGGGCCTGACCAGACACTTTTCCCAAGAAGGCATAAAATGGCCAACAGCTACATAAAATGATGCTCAACTTCACTCGCTATTAGGGAACTACAAATCAAAACTCCAGTAGAAGCCCTGGCCAGCTGGTGGCACAGTGGATAAGGCACCAGCCTGCAAATCCAAAGGTCATTGGTTTGATTCCCAGCCAGGGCACATAACCAGGCTGCAAGCCAGGTCTCCAGCCAGGTCCATAGCTGGAGGCAGGTGAAAGGCAACTATACATTGATGTCTCTCTCCCTTACCCTCTCTCTGAAATAATAAATTAAAAAATACATAAAAATAAAAAACTCCAATGGAATAACCACCTTGAACTGAACCTGTTAGAACGGTGATCACCAAAACAGGTAGTAACCAGTACAGTATTAGAGAGGTTTTGGAGAAAAAGGAGTCCTCAATCACTGCTGATAGGAATGTAAGCTGGTATAGTCACTTTGGAAAACAGCATGGAGGTTCTTCAAAAAAATTAAGGATAGAGCTAGTATATGACTCAGCAACTGTTCTTCTGGGTAGCTACCCCAAAAATTTGAAAACATTTATTTGTAAAGATAGATAAAACCTGATGTCTATTGCAGCATTATTCATGGTTACCAAGACTGAAAACAACCAAACTGCCCTTTAATAGATGATTGGATAATGAAGATGTAACAATACCACATGATCTCATCTAATACAGGAAACTAATAGACAGAACAAACAAGCAAGCAAAATAGTACCCGAGGGATGGAAACAAGGGATAGAATGATAGTGATAAGAGTGGGTAGGGAAGGGGAAGAAAGGGGAAATGAAGGGGAAAAGTTTAGTCAGGGAACTAGTATAAATGACACATGGACATGGACAACATGTGGGGATTGACTGCGGGAGATGGGATGGGTTGGCTGGGGCAGGGGAGAGCAATGGGGGGAAATGGGACAAATATAATACAACAAAAAGGAAGGAAGGAAGAAAAGATGTGGTGTGTATATACAATGGAGTACTACTCAGCCATAAGAAAAGATAAAATACTACTGTTTGGAATAATATGGATGGATCTTGAGACTCTGCTAAGCGAAAAAAGTTAGGTGGAAATGGGTGGAAAGAGTTAAGAGCCAAGCATATAGTTGCACCCATATGTGGGATATGAAACAGAAAGTAACAAAAATAAAAGACAAAAACTCATAGAGACAGACCACATTATGGTGGTTACCAGAGGGAAAGGGGGTGGAGGGGAGCTAGTGAAGTGTAAAGGGAATCAAATCCATCTTGATGATGGAAGAATATTTGAGTTTGGGTGGAGAAAACACAATTCAATATACAGATGATGTATTATAGAATTTTACTTGAAACTGTAATTTTACTAACCAGTGTGATTGTCAATAAATTTGATTAAAAATTAAAATATCAATACTTGCAACATAAACAATTCATTAGAAATATAATTTTGAATTTTCAGTTAGTGACTTTTATGGAGGATTATTAACATCCACAGGAATCCAGGCATTCATTAATGTAATCATTTTTTAAAGATTTTATTTATTATTTTCAGAGAGAAGGGCAGGGAGGGAGAAAGAAAGGGAGAGAAACATCAATGTATGGTTGCCTTTCACCTGCCTGCAGCTAAGGACCTAGCTTGCAACCTAGTTATGTGCCCTGATTGAGAATCAAACCAGCAAACTTTGGGTTTGCAGGCCAGTGCTCAGTCCACTGAGTCTCACCAGGCAGAGCAATGTAATTTCTTTAGAAAGAAAATAATAATGTCTCAGCTTTTGTTTAATATAGCTAATTTGCCTAGAATATTTAAATTGCTACATACAAATTCCAGTTGTTTTGTAATGAAATGTTGAGGAGAAAATGGGTTTGATATTATGTAGATGTTGGTTTTTCTTTCCTTGATATTTCTGTTAAATAGCAATAGCCTATTTAGTTTTCTATATATAGTAGTTCCTTTTAGTTTTCTATATATAGTAGCTAATCTATTTTGGATTAGCTCAATTTTAGGTAAAATATATATTTAGTTGGTATATAATTCAAAAACCACAGAATTCACTAATGTAAAGTATATTCAGTGGTGTTTAGTGTATTTGCTATATACAAAGTTGTGCAATCATCACTGTTATCTAATTTCAGAACATTTTTATTATCTTAAATATATTTTTATTGCATCTGTTATATTTTTAGATAACTTATAAAGGGGTAATATATTTTTAAATATATTGATTATGCTCTTACGGTTGTCCTAAATTCTTTCTCCTTTGCTCCCCTTTACCCAAGACCCCCATTCCTTCCCGCAGTTCCACCCCAGTTAGTTCATGTCCATGGATTGTGCATATATGTAAATTCTCTGATACCACCCTTTCCCCTATTATTCTTAACTTCTCACTGTCTATCTTGAACCCACTAATTATTTTTCATAATCCCTGCACTATTTCCCTGTTTTACCCCCTACCCCTCCCAGCAAATAACCCTCCCAATGATCCCCATACCTATGATTCTGGTCCTATTCTGGTTTTTTGCTTATTTTGTTTCTGTTGTATTTTTATTTCTTCAGTTTTGTTGTTGGTAGTTGTAAGTTTGTTGTCTTTGTAATATTCATAATTTTGATCCTCTTTTTCTGAAGTTCCTTTAACATTTCATGTAATAATGGCTTTACCTTGTCTGGGAAGCACTTTATCTGGCCTTTTATTCTAAATGATAGCTTTGCTGGATAGAGCAATCTTGGTTGTAGGTCCTTGCTTTTCATTCCTTTGAATACTTCTTGCCTGCAAAGTTCCTTTTTAAAAATCAGCAGAAAGTCTTACAGGCGCTTCTGTGTTTGCCTCTGTTTCTTAGGTAGAATGTCTCGCCTGCTACATTGTAAGGTTCGGAGCCTTAGGTATTAATCATGCATGTAATCCATTTCTCCACATATGCTGTATGTAGAAGAGGGGTCTGAGAGGGAACAATGCTGCTTGCTCAGCACATACCCCTTTTCCAGGCACTTCTGCTTCCCATATTTGCGTGGTGCTTCTCTAGCTGTTGCCCTGGACATGGTTCCCCGAGTGGGTGGGTCTGTGGAAGTTTCAGGACCAGGGAGACCTCTAAACATACAGACTGCTAATAGACTGGCAATTTCTTCCTCCGCCCCAACTTCCACTGGCTTTCACAGTCAGAAGCAGTGTGGCTTTATTATCTTCCTTGCACTAGAACTGTGAGCCACGCAATCTGGTCAGGTGCTGGGAGCACTCAATGTGACTGCGAGTTCCGCTGGCCGGACACAGGCTCCTTCCCACTGCAGCTGCCGTGCCACTAAACTCATCCACCAAACTTCGTCCTCTCTGTCCTAGCTCCTCCGCCTCTCCTACCTCTCTGGATGAATATTTCTTTGTATCATTTGTTTGTTGGACTTCCATGCAGTTCGATGCTCTGGAATTTCTGGTTGTCTCTAGTTTTGAGGTAAATGTGTCGTCTTTGGTTGTGGAGGGAGACACAGCGTGTCTGTCTATGCCTCCATTTTGGATTCTCCTCCAACAGGGTCTTAACTAGAATTCCTCATTTTTGCTTGGCCTTAAATCCCCTTAACGAACTAATATTTTAATTTTTACTTTCTACGAGGGGGATTAACTTTTGTATCACTTAATTTTAAACATAATCCCAACTCTAGATTCACATGTTTTGACGTACTTATTCCTCTGTAAAATATTTGAGTGCCTGCCCTGTGTAGTATAAAGTCATAAGGTGATGTGGTAACATTCATAATGGAAATACACAGAGTAGTTATAGAATCACAGAATCATTGGGAGAAAGTGGTAAGCAGTAGTATATGTAATGAAAGCTTTATAGAGCAGCTAATATTTCAAATTAGAAATTGACATCTTTGGTAGAATTTTCTAGTCAGGGAAGGGCTTTGGGGTCAAACTAAACAGAAAAGGGCAAAAGCACATGTAGCATGTCTCCAAAACTTTTGTCAGTGATCCCTAAAACAAGAATTTAACATTACTTTAGTGTACTTGACTACTAAGAAAATACAAAGAATGGGGGAGAAATGGGGTACTTACGGTATGTATAAAATCAGCTTTTTAAAAACCATTTTATTTATTTACTTTTAGAGAGGGGAAGAGAGAGAAAAATCGATGTGTGACATATCGCATACCCCCATGGCCCACAACCCAGGCACGTAGCCTGACTAGGAATTGAATTGGTGACCTTTTTGGTTTGCATGTAAGCACTCTGTCTACTGAGCTACGCAGCCAAAGCTAACATTATATAATTTTAAAATAAAAATTTCATGATTATACACCCATTTGTTTTTAGGATTGTCTTTATTTTTTAAATTTTAAAGTTTTGTGGTCCCACTTTATTTAGTCTTCCTCTTAGAAAGAGGAAACCTTTTGAAGTTAAAATTGCTTTTTATTTTTTAAAGTTTTTATAGTTGAGATGTGTATCTAACTGTAGTAAGTTAAGAGTCCTATCATTTATAACTGTAACGTTAGATCTTACCAAAGATGTAGAACCTGAGCTTTATTTTACAAATCTGTTTTTAAGATTTTATTTATTTATTTTTAGAGAGAGGGAGAAGGAGAGAGAAAGAGGGAGAGGTACATTAGTGTCCAAGAGATACATGGATTGGTTGCTTCTTGCGTGCCCCCAACTGGGGACCGGGCCTACAACCCAGGCCTGTGCCCTGACTGGGAATCAGACTGGTGACCTTTTGGTTCATAGGCCATTCCTCAATCCCCTGAGCTACACCAGCCAGGGCTGTTTTTCAAATCTGTTAATAGTGAACCTCCATAGTCTTTATGCAGGAGTGAGTCATGTAGGAATAACATTGGGGCAGATTGGTACAACTTCTTGAGGATGCAACTGTAACAACAGATGATATTAGAAATCAGGTGTAAGGATGAGTTGTAAGGATTAAACTGTTATGGAGGAAAGGGAAGGGAGGTATATGGGGGGTTCAGGGTACGGCTGGCAGAGCTCAGCATGACACCTGAGTGTCATTTAAAGGTTATCTGTAGGTAGTCCTACCTGGTGGCACAGTGGATAAGGTGTCGGCCTGCTTACCGAAAGGTTCCATTCCCAGCCAGGAAACATAATCAGGTTGCAAGCCAGGTGCATAGTTGGAGGCAGGTGAAAAGCAACTATACATTGATGCCTCTCTCCCTCTCTGCCTCTCTCTAAAAATAATACATAAAATCTTTAAAGCCCACGTACTAATTCACTTTATAAAGCTTACTATAGTAATCATAATAATGATAACAGCCTATTCGTTATTGCTATGTAACAAATTACTCCAAAACTTAGTGACTTAAAATAACAATATTTAAAGGTTGTCTGTAGGTATATGTGTGTATTTTTTTTATTTTTTATTTTTTCTTAAATGTATTTTATTTATTTTGCTATGACAGTTGTCCCAATTTTCCCTCCTTTTCCTCCCTCCACCCAGTACCCCATTTCCTCTAACAGTGTCCCCCTTAGTTCATGTCCATGTGTCATGCATATAAGTTCTTCGGCTTCTCCATTTATTTTATTTTTGTTAATATCCACCTGGCTATTCTGTAACCACCAATATGTACTTTTATTTTTCCTTTCACATCTAGACAATTCACCATTTAATTACTGCCTTCTGTCAGCTTCTCAAATCATATTAATACAAAGTTTTCTTTTCATCATTCCAAAATGACTATGTTAATTCATTTGTTTAAAGAATTACCCCTTTAAGTAATAGGAATTGCAACATTACCAAACACATGCAAAAGGACATTTACA
Organism: Noctilio leporinus; assembly: GCA_004026585.1. Classification (NCBI taxonomy): domain Eukaryota; kingdom Metazoa; phylum Chordata; class Mammalia; order Chiroptera; family Noctilionidae; genus Noctilio; species Noctilio leporinus. Next base: position 16,205 of record PVIW01014194.1, on the reverse strand, counting down.
CACATACGTATTTTTACACATATTTAAAGTACATACTAGATTTTGAAGAGTTAATACAAAAAATTTTTAAATATGTCAATAGCTTATATAATTATTACATGTTAAATAATAGTATTTTAGATACATTGTAGCAAATTAAGCAGTTTTTTTCTTTAGTACTTATTTTACTCTGGAATGCAATTTTTGTGAAATATGTCACAGAATGGTGTATTGCAGAACTCACCATTTCTGGTGAAAGTTGTCCTAGAGACAGTGCCAAACCCATAGTAAAAAATGAATTAGGTTTTTGAGTCAGATCCTCCCCCCATCCAATACAACTCAACTTTATTTTAAGCTACTGGAACTACAACTTACTCTTTTTGGACTTTCCCATCTTAAGTAGTGGATTGATTTTTTTTTTTTTTTTTTTTTTTGGCTATGCACAGGTCTTCTTTCAATACCCTCTGATTTTCTTCTGCATGTGTTTTACAAGTTGAAGGCTTCAGAAATAATGGCACTTGCAGTGCTCAGCTGGTCCCCAGAGTAGAAATTATTATATCTACTAAGTTGAGATAAAAGATAAAAACCCCTAGGATTTAAATAATTTTGTAGAATAGTATTCAAGCTATTTTTTTTGAACTTGTGGTTGACTTCCTATGTGGTCCTAAACTAACCCATGACCTGTTAAAGAGTTTGTTGAGGTGGAGATTAGGTAATGTTCACATTTCAATAATAAAGTTTACTATAGCATTAATACCTTTTCCCAAGCATCCCCAGTTTGGGAGTCTTCATAACTGGAAATGTATATTTCCACGATCTATTGGAAAGGAATCTCATCTAATTTACATGCTAATATGAGAATATATATTGCCAATGTACATGAATCATATGGTTTCGTAGTTTGCAACTTCCATCCAAATTGATCTTCATTCTCAGCATCTTTTCTAACCTGAAGATTGACTGATTTCACAACACACTAATGATCAGTTGGTTGCTATTTAAAACATAAATTGCTAACGAAACCTATATATTACCCACAAATAAGCACATATTTTGTAACAGTGAATAAGAAAGATAGCATGTCTTCTATGTAATATACATCCACATTTTCTTTTTTCTTTAACTGCATTCGATTTTTCTGAGCTATTGCAAGTAACGTGATTTTCCCATATTGTGAAATAATTCCAATCTAAGAAAACTTAACCTGCAATCATGCAGATACAAGTAATATACAAAATTATACCTTAGTAAAATCTATGTACAACAAGGTCATTTTAAAGCATTCATAAGTTAAAGTTGGTTCTTATCCATTCAGCTACCCTATGTCTTTTGATTGGTGCATTTACTACTGTAAGGTGTTAAATGCAGGTACAAATGCAGGTAAAATGGTGCATTTACCTGTAAGGTTATTATAGATAGGTACTTACGCATCTATTTTTCCCTTTGTAACTGTTCCTGTCTGTCTCTCTGTTTCTTCATCTTCTTAAAGCAGACCCTTTAGCATCTCTTGCAGTGCTGGTTTGGTAGAGATGTATTCTTTTAGCCTTCTTTTTCTGGGAAACACCTTCCATTTTGAATGAGAGCCTTGCTGGATAGAGTAGTCTTGGTTGCAGACCTTTGTTTTTCATTGCTTGAATTATTTTTTGCCATTCCCTCCTGGCTTGTTGTGTTTCTGTTGAGAAATCAGCTGATAACCTTATCGAAGCTCCCTTGTATGTAATTAGCTGTACCCCTCTTGCTGCTTTTAGAATTCTCTCCTTGTCTTTGAAATTTGCCACTTTTATTATGATGTGTCTTGGAGTGGGCCTTTTTGGGTTCATCTTCATTGGGACCCTCTGTGTTTCCTGAGCTTGCATGACTTTTTCTCTCCTCAAGTTAGGGAAGTTTTCTGTCATTACTTTTTCAAACAAGTTTTCTATCCCTTGCTCATTGTCTTCTCCTTCTGGTATCCCTATGGTATGAATGTTACTGTGTTTCATATTATCCTGCAGCTCTCTTAAAATCTCTTCATTCTTTCGCAGTCTTTTTTCATTTTGTTGCACTGCCTGGGAATTTTTTCTACATTGACCTCCAGCTCACTGATGTGATCCTCTGCTTTCTCTAGCCTGCTTTTGATTCCTTCTACTGTGTTCTTCATTTCAGAAATTTTATTCACTTCCTCCTGGCTTTTATTGATGGTTTCTATGTCCTTTTTAATGCTGGTATAGTTCTCACTAAGTTCCTTGTAGCTTCCCTGGAGTTCTTTGTAGTTCCCCTGGGGTTCTTCATAGTTCCCCTGGAGTTTTTTGCAGTTTTCTTTGAACTTGCTGAGTTCATTGAGCTTCTCTATCATCATTATTTTGAATTCCATGTCTGATAGTGTGCGTGTCTGTATTTCATTTTGCAGTCTTCCTGGGGATTCCTCCTTTCCTTTCACTGAGGGGTTCTGTCTCCCCATTTTATGTGACTTTTGTTTATTTCTACTTCTTGGATTGGTCTGCTTTGACTTACTGTCTCAGTGGTGTGACCTTCTGTGCTGTAGAGGTGCAGTTTTTTACTTCCTGGTTCTGTTCTTGGTGATGTCAGCTTGTGTCCCAGTCTCCGCCTAGTCAGCCAGTTGGAGACTATCAGAGATCCACTGTTTTTGTCTAATTAGCTGTTAATCCAATTAGTCTGTGATCAGCGATCAGTTTTAGGCACCTCTTGGCGTGGGCAGATTAATTCAGTTGTTAATCCAATCAACCTGTTATCTGAGGTCAGGTTTAGGCATTGCTGGGTGGTGGGTCGGATTAATTCCTATGGGTGGGGCTGTGGCTTCCTCTCAGGCTACCGCCCTTTGGAGAAGAGTGGTCTGCAGGCTGTATGGGGGGGTGGTCTGCACTGGACTCACAGGCTGCTCCCTGAACTCTCCCCCTAAAGCCACTAACCCAAACTTGCCCCAAGCACCTCTCATCTACTCTGCCCTTTCTCTGCTGGAGTCCAGGGTAGGTGGATGCCTCTTTATTTTTGTTCATGGTCCCTTTAACAGCTCAGTCTCTCAGTCAAGCCAGGTAATCCTTGCGGCTTTTTGCTTTTGACACCTGGGTGCTTTTACTCTCAGATGTGTTGCTGTAGGCTGGGAAGCCCAGCTAGGGGTTTAAGATTCCACCCTTCTCAGGTGGAACCCTGGCTGCTGAGATGTTTCTCCGTTCCTTCAGCTGCTGCCCATGGGAGCCCTGCCAGCCCTCTTGCATAGTCGAACTTGTGACGAAGTGGCTCTTCTGTTCTGTCCGTGGTTATAAGGTTATAAGGCTTCTCTCCAGTTGGTGTTCTGTTGGTTATTCTGGATGATTTCTTTCCAGTTAAGTTGTAATTCCTGTTTGATGTTTGGAGGAGATTGATGTAGCTCCACTTACTCCTCCGCCATCTTGGTTCTCTGTGTTTTTTTAAACCAAGTACTTCAAAATCTCACAATTTAGAATTCTCTTCCATGAAGGAAAAGAAACATGTTTTATGTCTAATATCCTCCTTTCCTAACCAAAAGGTAGAAGAACATGAGCGTATCATCCGTAATCTATTAAGTAACTTTGTCTCTTTGTTATGAAACAGTTTATACAAGCAAGTAACAAGTGTCAGGAGTTAAGAAAGATAGGGCGTCGCTGGCGCGGCGGCGTGCGGTGTACTGCGAAGCGAGGTCCCCGGGCGACCGCGGTGCGGCAGGACCATGGAGCTCGGAGTGCAGGCTGGGCGCCGGCGCCCGCATCGCGGACCGTTTTAATTTTGATTTGCTGTTACTACTGAAATCTGAGCCAAAGTGGTGATGCTGCCTGAGGGAAACTTCCACATCCCCTAAGTCAACACTTACACGGATGTCTGGTCAGTTGCCGTCTGCCTCTGCCCATCACCTGGGACCTGGGAGAGCTTTAAAGAAGAAGATTCACCTAGCTGTAATTCCTGGGGGTCTTACCAGCCAGCTACAACCTCTTGAAGTTTCCATCAACAAACCAGTTAAAAGTCTATCTGAGAAGAATGGAACAAATGGATGACTGCTGGCAATCATGATCTGACACCTACTGAATGAATGAAGAGGCCCATTATCACTCAAGTTTGTGAAGGGGTGAGAGCAGCATGGCATTCAGTGAAGGATGAAACCGTTGTATGGTCATGTAAAAAATGTGGCATTAGCAATCCCTTAGATGGAACTGAAGATAGTATCATATATGAAGATAGCGAAGAAAATGATATCCGTGATTGTGAACAACTGAGCTTCATAAATTCTGACACTAGCAATGATGAGTTCTTGGGGTTCCCAGAAAACTAGAAGAGTACTTGAACCTTAAAGTCTCTCCTCTTCTGTTAATGACAGTGATGATGGTTCTTAATACTGCTCTTGACTGCTTGCCTGTCAACACTTTACATGTTTGAAATATTATTGTCATATTTTATTAAATATTTTAATACAAAAAAAAAAAGAAAGATATATTTTTGGTATTTGAGAAAATGCAGATTAACATGAAAAGATCATGTCCACAGAATTCAGAATTAAGTGTTATTCCCTGACTGGTGGCACAGTGGATAAGGAGCCAGCCTTCTAACCCTAAGGTCTCAGGTTCGATTTCCAACCAGGGAATATAACCAGTTTGCAAGCCAGGTCTCCGGCCAGATCCGTAGCTGGAGGCAGGCGAAAGGCAACGATACAGAGATTCTCTCCCTCTCTGTCTCTTTCCCTTTCCCTCTCTCTAAAAATAATAAATAAAAAATCTTAAAAAATAATAAATGTTATTAAAGTGGAATAATAACCACTGAAATAATGGTAACCAGACCTCTTTAAATAAAATAGATACTGAATTATGGTCTTTTTCTACTGTTTACTATTTTTTTTCAGTGTATGGTTACCTTTCACCTACCTCCGGCTACAGACCTGGCTGGAGACCCGGCTTGCAACTTGGTTATGTGCCCTGGCTGGGAATTGACCCAGCAACATTTGGGTTCACAGGCCAGCATCTTTCCACTGAGCCACCAGCCAGGGCCTCTACTGTTTACTTTTTAATAGCCAAGAACTGATAATCTGTATGTTTTACCTCCAGTTTTTGAAAACATCTCAAAGTCAAATATACAAACCAGGAATATAAAGTTTTGCTGTTATATTAGAAAGTCAGAGTTTAGGAGGCATGCAAAAGCATTTTACCATGAGTGCACAGGTAATGGATATACTTGTACAGTAGAATATTTTAGCTATTTTTTACCAAGCTCCATATAGTCCTAACATCTGAGAATATATGTGATAGGACAAAGAAGATCCTAACAATTTACTGTGAAAGTAGTAACTTCTACAGTAAATGTGAAAAACAAGATGGAACCTGTTTCTGAACTCCGTATTTTCATTTTTTGCAGAATGGCTGAGTGTGATTATTCTGTAGCTCCTTGCTCAGTCCTTGATTTAAGGGACAAGGGGCTAAAGGAGATAGGCAGGTACTGAAAATTGCCAGCCATAGGCAGAGAACCTTGGTAACTTTAAAAAATTGTTTGTTGTTTATGACTGTTAGGAATTACCTAACAAGAGGCAAATTCTCCCAAGGATATTTGTTAACATTTTTTTCTTCTCTTTGTTTCAACTTCAAGATGCAAATTATCTATGATAAAAATTAACAGCAATAATGTTAAGATTATTAAATTCCTATAAAAAGGCCAAAAGTAAAAAGCTTTAGTATGTAATAGAGAAAGGAAGGAGGTTGAAGGAATGAAAAGATGCAGTTCAAATATCACCCAATTCTGTGAAGTATTCTCTGAATCCTTCCAGGCAAAGTTACTCTAACAGACTCTGTGCTTCCATTACAGTATTTCTTCGTTTTAGCATGTATCTCATTGTATTGTAATATCAATTTATTTGTTGTTCTTTTACTAGTAAATGTTCCTTAAGTGTTTCAGTGATATTTACAGTACTTGCATTTCATTATCAACTCAGAACATGCTTTAAAATTAGGTCAGTAAGTTTATGGACTAAGATTAAGATATGTAAGCATAAAATAAACACCACAAGTGCTGCCAAAAATACTTCCTTTCAAATATAGCCTGGGAATAGAGGATGTGTTTTTCTAGCACTTAAGATGGTGCTTTTGCATATATTTTGACAATGGACCTACTCATAAATACCTTCTCTCCTTTACCAAAGGTGTACAATAAAACTTTTAGGTCTTATTTAATATATCTGTAGTTTGCTACTTTAAATTTTAAAAAAATTTGCAACTGCAGTTGATGTACAACACTGTGTTCGTTTCAGGTATACAGCCCAGTAATGGTTAGACATTTATTTAACTTACAAAGTTATTTTATTGGTAAATCTAGTACCCATCTGACACTATGCAGAGTTATTATTGACTATATTCCTTAGGCTGTACTTTATATTCCAGTGATTGTTCTGTAACTACCAATTTGCACTTTTATTTATTTATAAAGATTTTAAAAAATTTATTACTTTCAGAGAGAGGGGAAGGGAGAGAATAGAGGCAGAAAAGGAGAGAAACATTGATGTATGGTTGCCTTTCACCTGCCTCCAGCTACAGACCTTGCTGGAGTCCTGGCTTGCAAACTCATTATGTGCCCTGGCTGGGAATTGAACCAGTGACCTTTGGGTTCCCAGGCTGGTGCCTTATCCACTGAGCCACCAGCCAGGACTCCAATTTGCACTTCTTAATTTTTTCACCATTTTCATCCAATCCCCAAACATTTCATTTAGCAGCCATCAAAATGTCCTCTGTATCTGTGAACCTGTTTCTGTTCTGCTTGTCTTCTTATTTTGTATTTTAGATTTCACATGTAAGTGAAATCAATATGGCATTTGGCTTTCTCTTTCTGACTTACCTTGCTTAGCACAATATCTTTTATGTCCATCCACATAGTTGCAGATAGCAAGATTTCATTCATTTTAATTGATGTGTCATTCATGTATATCATACATACTCAGTACTTCTTTATCAATTCATCTGTTGATTGACACTTAGGTTGATTCCATAGCTTCCCTGTTATAAATAATTCTGTAGTGAACATATGGATGCATGTGTCTTTTTACTTGAGTGTGTTCCATTTTTCCCAAAAAATATCCAGATGTGGAATTGCTGGGTCATACTTTGCCTCATGTTAAAGGCTTTGTTTTAAAATGTATTTTGTCTGGTATAAGTATTGCTAACCCAGCCATTGTTGTTGTTGTTGTTGTCGTTACATTTTCACGAAATATCTTTTTCCATTCCATTACTTTCAGCCTGTGTGTGTCTTTGGACCTGAAGTGAGCCTCTTTTAGACAGCATACTTAAGGGTCTTTGTTTTATTATTGATTTGCCCACTCTGTCTTTTGACCGGAGCATGTAATCCATTTACATTTAATGTAATTGCTGATAGATATGTATTTATTACTAAAACTCACAGTTTCCTCCTCCTCCTCTTTTTTTTTTTTTCCCTACTCCTCTTCTTCTTCTTCAAGAAGACCCTTTATTGTTTCTTGTAATACTGGTTTGGTTGTGATACTCCTTTAGCTTTTTCTTGTCCTGGAAGTTCTTTATCTGCCCTTTGATTCTGAATGATAGCCTTCTTAGGTAGAGTAATCTTGGTTGCAGGTCTTTGCTTTTCTTCACCTTGTATATTTCTTTCTTGCCAATCCCTCTGGCCTACAAAGTTTGTTTTGAGAAATCAGCTGACTGTCTTATGGGAGGTCCTTTGTAGTTAACTAACTGCTTTTTTTCTTCCTGCTTTGAAGTTACTGTCTTTGTCTTTAACTTATGGCAATTTAATTATTATGTGTCTTTGTGTAGGCTTCACTGCTTTATTCTTATTTAGGACTTTACACTTTCTCAATTTGCCTTTCCCTTCTCCATTGAGGGATGTTCGCCATCTTTTTTTGCGTGTGTGTGGGTCTTTTTTTTCCCCTCTCTTTTTTAAATTTAATTTTATTGTTGATGTATTACATCCATCTCCTTTTTCCTCCCCTCTGTCCACCATCATTTTTTTAATTTCTTTTTTTATTGGTCTATTACAGTTGACCCAATTTTCCCCGTTCTCCACTGCCCTGCCCCCACCTCACTTACATAGTCAATTCCCACCCTGTTGTCCTTGTCCATGGGTCATTTATACTAGTTCCTTGACTAGATACTTCCCCTTCTTTTCCTCTTTCTCCCCCTTGCCTCTGGTCTGATCCTTTGAATTGTTCTTTTAGTCTCTATGTCATTTAATTCTGCTCTGATCTTGATTATTTCCTTCCTTCTACTCACTCTGGGCTTTGCCGTTCCTCTAGTTCTTGTAGATGTATGATTAGGTTGTTTATTTGAAATGTTCCTATCTTTTCTAGGTAGGCCTGTATTGCTATAAACTTCACCCTCAGGAGTGCCTTTTAATGTGTCCCATAGATATTGAGCTGTTGTGTGTTCCTTTTCATTTGTTTCCAGAAACTTTTGGTTTCTACTTTTATCTCATTGTTAACTCCTTCATTATGTAATAGCATATTATTTAGTCTCCATGAATTTGAATGTTTTTGAGTTTTTTCCTTAATGTTGTCCATCATTATTGTGTGTGTGTGTGTGTGTACTTTAAAAATTTTTTCCTTTCATATCCAGTTCACCATTTAATTACTGCCTTCTGTCAGCTTCTCAAATCATATTAATACAAAGTTATCTTTTTGTTATTCATCATTATTTTTAAAAATAAGTTGTCAAATGCTCCAAATATCATTCCCTTCCTCCTTTTTTGCTGTTCCCATTGGGTGTTTCCTTAGAATTTGAGAATTACTAAATAGGGATGGTAGTCACATTTCTTTTTATCTTACCTGTACTTTGGGGTTTGAGTGCCATCTATGAATGTAGGCTTTGTTACATCAACTTATGAAAAGGTCCAGAAGACAAGTCCATGTTATCACATTGCTGCATTTCCACATCCATGTTCTTTTTGACAAGAGTTATTCAAAAAGGGCAATATGTTGGTATATAGGTGTGTAGATCCTGCTTTGAATGGAGGTTTGTTGTCTTACCTTAATACTAGTTATTTAGTGTAGAAACCGTGCTGAGCTTTGAGTTATGTTATAGTAGAGAAGAAGAAGAACATTTGGGACTGAGTTAGGTTCTCCATGGCAGCACCTATTATGCAAATTCCTGTGGAACTTAACATTTCAATACAGCCTTCTTTTCTCCCTTTACATACAGAAAACAGATAGCTGAAGGATCATTCATGATCTGTTCTATGTCCTGAAGACAAAACAAGGTGTCATATTTTTTCAAAATAACACTCATTCTGGAAGCATATGCTCCCATAAATGGAGGGAAAAGGCAGATTACCTCTTTCTCACTGTGCAGCCTCTATTATAAATACACCAAAATTAAAACGACCATAATTAGTTTCATCAGATTCATCCTCAATTCTTGCTTTCATTTTGTATTAGAAATGTCTGTAATCAGCACTATATTTAGTTGATTAAGCAGTTCTTTCTCTTAAAATGTAGAATGTTAGGAATATTTGCTTCAGTCTGTATTGTGGTTTCTTTTAATGGTGTTCATAATGAGTCATGGTGAATGTAAATGTTTCTTATTTTATTGTTGATCTTGCTAACAGAAAAAGTCATTATTGAACCAAATTGATAGCATGCAAAGCATCTTTAGTCTCAGAAAATTAAGCCTAAATATTGTCAGATTGACTCACTAATTCACATGCTGTTTTCATGGTTTACTGTTCATGTCTTTTGTTTCATTTTAATGACCATAAATCACTCCAGAGATGCTCACATACCAACTGCTCCATAGGTGCACATTACTAATTAGGCCCTGGCTGGTGGCACAGTGAATAAGGCACTGGCCTGCGAACCCAAAGGTTACTGGTTCGATTCCCAGCCAGGGCACATAACCAGGTTGCAAGCCAGGTCTCCAGCCAGGTCCATAGCTGGAGGCAGGTGAAAAAAGCAACCAGACATTGATGTCTGTCTATCTCTCTCTCTCTGCCTCTCGCTCTTCCCCTCTCTCTAAAAATAATTAAAACTTAAAAAAAAAAAAAAAGAAAAAAAGAAAAAAATGAAGACTTGGGGACACATCAGAATTTAAGACCCTATGTGATGAGAAAACAAAACCCTGAGTTTCTGTGAAACTTCATTAATAGGGAGACAAGTTTAAATACATGATAAAAGAGAAGTTTCCTGTCTGACCTCACTTTGTGAGTCAAAATCTCTGGGTACATAGTTCTAAATTTTATGTCTTTCCCAATTAGGTAAGGACTTGTGGGGAAAACTACTGAAAGATTATAGATTAAGTTGGATATGCACTACAGCAGTGATTTTTTCATTTCAGAAATAAAGTAGTTTATAAAGAGTCTAAAGCACAGGTGGCAAACACAAGGCCCGAGGGCCGAATCCAGCGCTCCATCTTGTTTTATCTGTCCCAGTACTTTCAGCCTGGCACCTTGTTTTTACCGGCTTGTTTAACTGTTAGGGAGTAATTATAGTCCTAAAATTTCATTTGGTTATTTGAAGGCAACCGTGAGGCTGATGTGGTCCCCAGTGAAAATGAATTTGATACCTCTGGTCTAAAGACTTTTTTTCTCCTGCTTTTGATACCTGGGACAGATTGACATCTTATATTTGATCCTAAAATAATATTAAACAGCAAGAGCTCTTTAGTTGAGGAAGTTAATAGAACATAATAATTTCCATATTATTATTTATCATTTAAACATTTTTTTAAAAGATTTTATTTATTTTGGAGGGAGGAAGATAGGGAGAGAAATATTAACTGTGAGAGAAACATCGATGGCTTGCTTCTCTCATGCCCCCAACCAGAGCCCTGGTCCACAATCCAGGCATGTGCGCTTACTGGGAATCAAATTGGTAACCTCTCAGTGTGTGTGATGCTGCCTAATCCACTAAGACACACCAGTCAGGATAGTTATTTTTTTTAATGTTCAATTATAGTTGACATATATTATTATGTTAATTTCAGTTGTACACCCCAGTGATTAGACATTACCGTTATAATTTAATAAATGATGATTCTGAAATATCTCACATCCATCTGACACATAGTTACTAGACTATTACTGAGTACATTCCCTATGCTGTACTTTACATCCCCGTGATTATTCTGTAACAACCAATTTGTACTTCTTAATCCCTTCACATTTTTTGCCCAGTCCCCCAGCTGCCAACCTACCTGACAGCAGTCAAAACATTCTGTGTAGATATGATTCTGTCTTGTTCTTGTTTACTTTGTTTTTTAGATTCAATTGTTGATAGATATATATTTATTGACATCTGTTGGTTATATTATTTATATATTTTAACTATGACGTGTCTTGGTGGGGGTCTCTTTGGTTTCATCTTGTTTGGAACTCTCTGAATTTCCTAGATTGTATGTCAGTTTTCTTCATGAAGTGAGGGACTTTTTTGACATCTGGTAAAGATGGAGACATAGGTAAACATGCCTTGCCTTTGCACACAACTATAACAAAAATGCAACTATAAGACATACACCACCCAGAATTGTCAGAAAATCAAGCTGTATGGAAGTCCAACAACTAAGGATCTGAAGAAGCCATATTTATCTAGATGTGTCACAATACTAGGATAGTGAATCAAAGAAGCTTTACCTAAACAGAAATAAACACAGGAAGGCTGCCAAAATGAGGAGACAAAGAATATGGCCCAGATGAAAGAACAGAACAAAACTCCAGAAAAAGAACTAAATGAAATGGAGTTAAGCAAGCTATTGGATGAACAGTTCAAAACTGCTTATCATGATGCTCCTGGAATGCATTAGGTACTTCAATGGCATAAAAATGACCCAGGCAGAAATAAAGGTTGCATTAAGTGAAATAAAGAATAATCTACACACAAGGATGACATGCAAATTCATGAAAAAAAGAAAGAAAGAAAAAAAGGATAATATAGAGGGAATCAACAGTCATGGGAAGGAAGCCAGGATTTAAATCAATAATTTGTAACAAAAAGAAGAGATTACCATTCAGAAACCTCTGGGAATTGTGAAACCTATCAACATCTGAATCATAGGGATGCCAGAAAAAGAAGAGGAAGAGCAAGAAATTGAAAACTAGCCCTGGCTGGTGACACAGTGGATAAGGCACCAGTCTGCGAACCCAAAGGTCACTGGTTTGATTCCCCATCCAGGGCAGATAACCAGGTTGCGGGCCGGGTCTCCAGCCAGACCCGTAGCTGGAGGCAGGTGAAAGGCAACCATACATTGATGTCTCTCTCCCTCTCTGTCTCTTTCGCTACCCCTCTCTCTAAAAATAGTAAATATAATTTCTAAAAAAAAAAAAAAAAGTCTAAGCCCTGGCTAGTGGCACAGTGTGTAAGGCGCCAGCCTACAAATCCAAAGGTCGCTGGTTCAATTCCCAGCCAGGGCAACATAACCAGGTTTCATGCTATGTCTCCAGCCTGATCTGCAGCCGGAGGCAGGTGAAAAGCAACCATACACTGATGTTTCTCTCCCTTTCTGGCTCTCTCCCTTCCCCTCTCTGAAAATAATAAATAAAATCTTAAAAAATAGAAAACTAATATGAAAAAAATAAAGGAAAAAAGCTTACCTAGGTTTTTTCAGATAGAAGGAAAGGGAGAAATACAGAAGGAGAGAAACAGCAATGTATGGTCACCTCTCTGAGCCCCCAACTGGGGACCCAGCCCACAACCCAGGAATGCACCCCGACTGGGAATCGAACTGGTGATCCTTTGGTTTGTAGGCCGGCACTCAGTCCACTGAGTGGACTTTCATGCCCCAGCTAGGGCCTTACCTAATTTAGCAAAGGAAATAGACATACAAGTCCAAGAAGCGTAGAGGTTCCCAACAAGATGCACCCAAAGAGGACCACACCAAGATACATCATAATTAAAATTCCAAAGTTTAAAGATAGAGAACCTCAGAAGCAGGAGAAAAGGAGACAATTATCTACAAACAAGTTCTCATAAGACTGTTAGCTTTTTTCTCAAAAGAAACATTTTAGACTAGAAGGGACTGGCAAGAAATATTCAAAGTGATGAAAAGCAGGGACCTAAAGGCAATATTGCTCTACCCAGCAGAGCTATCTTTTAAAATTGAAGGGTGGATAAAGTGCACCAATTCATTATTATAATGAAATGCTAAAGGAAATTGTATAAGAAAAAAGATGAAAACAACACAAAATGGCAGTAAATTCACAACTATCAATAACTGAATCCAAATAACAAACTAAGCAAAGAAGCAGAACAGGTAGAGAGTCGTTATTTGGAGGTCATTTGGAGAGACATCGGTTGGGAGGGGGAAGAGGGAAAATGGGAAAGGTGCAGTGATTAGTAAGTGCAAATCGGTAGCTGCAAAATAATACACAGGAATGATAAGAACAGTGAAGGTAGTGGTGTAGCCAAAGAACTAATATGGATGAACCATGAACATGACCTAAAGGGGTGATTGCTGAAGAGAATGGGGATACTTGGTGGAGGGAGAAAAAGGGGGAAATACTGAGACAACTGTAATAGTATAATCAATAAAATATATCTTTTAAAAGTTATTCAAATATCCTTTCATTATTTTTCAATTTCTCTTTTCTTTTTCCACCACCCCTGTAACGTGAACGTTGGTGTACAGGGTATGTGTGATAAAGTGGCAAAATTTTAGTAAACAACATACCACAAAATGTCATATTTTGAAATAAATGTATTCTTATATGTAGATACATAAACATAGTCATTATTTAAATTGTTCAAAAATGTCTTCATTTGCTGCAATAGTAGACTCAATTCAACTTTGGAGTCTTGAGCATGCTTTCATTAACTTTTCTTTATCCATCGACATCATCATGTTTCCAATCTTAGCTTTAATAGCCTCTTTATTGGAATGAGGTTGTTTATGAACTTCTCTCTCACAAACGCCGCATACATAGTGGTCTAAAGGATTTGCATCTGGTGACCTAGGCGGCCAGATTTCCTTTAACCAGAATTCAGGAACATTGACACTGAGAAATTCTTGCACCTTGTTGGCATTATGTGCTGGTGCACCATCTTGTTGGAAGATAAAATGACATCCATTTGCAACTTGCTTCATTCATGGTACTACTACATCTTCCAAAACGTCAAGGTGAACATCAGCAGTCACCTTCAAGCCTTGTGGACAAAAATGTAGGGGTCATGATATCTTCTTTATTGCCGACAACACCTAACATCATCACTGTAGTAGGAAATTTCATTTTCATGACAATTGGGACTTCATTAAGATTCTCACAGAGCCACCTGTTGTGTTTTCTGTTGACTATTTGGTCCTGCTGAGAATTCTTTGCATCGGAGAAGAAAACCAGAGGGTTTTTGCTTTGGGAGTTTTCAATTTTGTTAGCAGTTTCCTTGCTTTTTCAAAGTACCTTCCCTTTGTCTGCTGTGTCATAAACTGGCCTCTTCTAAGAACATATGATCTGTATCTGATATCTTGAGCAATAATCTTGCAAACCATTGCATCCAACATCTACAGTTCTCTTGGTAGGGAGCTCATTGACTTTCCTAGATCTTCATTGATGATCTGGATTCTGTGTACAATATCTTGACTTGTGCATCCTTGCATACCTTATGCATCTTTTTTGTTGGTGTGGTGACATCAGGATCAACATCATAAACCTTCTTCATGTTGTCAACTATATGTAGAGGGATGTTATTGACGTCCACAATTTCCTTAGCAGTTCGCCTTGCACACAGCCCAGAAATGTTGGTTGCTCTAACATTGTATTCCTTCGACATGACTGTTGCTCTGATAATTTAATACTTTCTATCTGAAACAATGATGTAGATCATAACCTTAGAAACATAGTTTTTCAAAATTAATAAGCACTTGAAATAATGAGATGCAAAGTTATTGCTATTTTATCATGCGCACCCTGTATATACTCCTAAGGTATCACTCTTCCAGTGAGTCCTGGTAATCAACTACTTTGAATAAATTTTCCTATGTTGCTATTGTTATCTGTAGTGTATAACATTGAACTGTCCTTTTTCAAGTACTTTTTTTTAAAATATGCAGTAAACACAGCACTTCCTACTTAATTTTGTACTTAAGTCAGTTTCAAAATCTGTTTTAATAAGATAGATGAAAATAGTCTACTGTATTTCTTTTTATTTTTTTAATTATTATATATTGGTTATACTAATACACTCACCTTTATTTTTTACCCCTTTGTCCCCTTCCACTCAGCACTACATACTCCCCTCAGGCAGTCCCCCCAGCATTGTTCACGTCTTTGGGTCATGCATAGAAGTTCTTTGGCTACTCCATTTTCTACACTGTACTTTACATCCCCATGGTTGTTCTGTAACCACCTGTTTGTATTCTATTCAACCTACCTCCCATCTGACAACCCTCCATATCATCTCCATATCTATGATTCTGTTCCAGTTTTAATTGTTTGCTTAGTTTGTATTTTTTTTTAATTTGTTTGTTGATAGGAGTTTGTCGTCTTTTTACTGTTCATAGTTTTGATCTGTTTCTTAAATAGATTTCTTTAACATTTCACATAATAATGGCTTGACTTTGATGAACTCCCTTAGCTTTACCTTGTTTGGAAAGCACTTTATCCACCCTTCCATTCTAAATGGTAGCTTTGCTGGATAGAGCAATCTTGTTGGCCCTGGCCTTTCATCACTTTGAATACTTTGTGCCAGTCCCTTCTTGCCTGCAATATTTCTTTTGAGAAATAAGCTGACAGTCTTATGGGAATCCCTTTGTAGGTAACTCTTTTCTTTTCTCTTGTTGATTTTAAGATTTTCTCTTTATCTGTAATCTTGAGTGTTTTAATTTTGATGTATCCTAGTGTGGTCCTCTTTGGGTCCATCTTGTTTTGGACTCTCTTTGCTTCCTGGACTTGTATGTCTCTTTCTTTCACCAAATTAGGGAGGGTTTTCTTCATTATTTTTTCACGTAAGTTTTCAATTTCTTTTCTTTTTTTTTTTAATTTTATTGTTGTTGTATTACATCCATCCCCTATTTGCTCCCCTCTGTCCCCCTCCCCACCCACCCATTCCCCCCAAAGTCAATCCCACCTGTTGTCCATGTCCATAGTTCCTTTATACTAGGTTCTTGTCTAAGCTGCTCCCCTTCTTTGCCTCTGTCTCCCCCCTCCCCCCAACCCTGTTCCCCCTGACCACTGAAGGCCTATTCCTTGTATTCATATACTTGGTTCTGTTTTGCTTGTTGTTAGTTTTGCTCATTATTGTCCCGTAATGGGTGAGATCATAGGATATTTGTCCTTCACTGACTGGCTTATTTCACTAAGCA
>PVIW01014193.1:13945-24542 GCA_004026585.1 Noctilio leporinus | reverse complement strand
CCTACGGGCTGAGATGGAAGGAAGCTATAAAAATCTGAAGCTGCAGGAAACAAAGAGTAAGGGCTGGTTGATATTGGGGGTGAGGTGGGCACAATCTTGGCTGGAAGAAACGGATTTAGTTGCTTTTGTGACAGCAGTTGCTGCTCCTGATGCTGCTGCTGCTTCCTCAATTTGACTCTTCGGTTCCTGAACCAAGTCTGGGAGTTGGGGAAGAGGGGACATTACAGTCTGTTAATGGAGCAGTTTGAAGCTTCTCCTGCTGAAGAAAGCTAGATTATACCCTCATGTCCTCTCCAAGTCACCATGACACTGAGTTCTGAGACAGCAGAGATGGGCAAGAGAGGAGTCAACGGTGTGGGTAGAGAGGAATTAGGACTGGGACCCCAGAGAAGAAAAATGAAAGGAAGCAGGGTATGGTCAGAGGTTGTGTTAAGAGTTCAGAGAAGGAGTACTAAACTCTAGAGAAGAGAAGCTAGTTCAGGGATCTAGGAGGCAGTATGGAATTTGAACTAAAGGATTTTAAAGAATTATGTAGAAGGCCTCTACAGTAAAGAGTACTTCAAAAAATTTGGGGGCAGGGCCTCAGCAGACCCAGAGGTTGAAAGCAGCTATTTGTTAGTGTTGTGAACAGATTTCTGGGTTTTGCTTGAGAAGACCTTAGGTGAGGAGCCTGTGCTGATTGACAGTCCTTCTCTGTTTGAGCTCCTTAGAACAAGATCTCTGGAGTTCTAATTTCAGTTATACTATGTGTTAACTCTGTGATTCAGGCCATTTGCCCCTGAACCTTAGCGTCCCTCTCTTTTAAAAAAGATTTTATTTATTATTTTCAGAGTGAGAAGAAGGGAGAGAGGCAGAGAGGGAAAGAGACATCAATATATGGTTGCCTTTCACCTGCCTCTGGTTTATAGACCTGGCTGGAGACCTGGCTTGCAACCTGGTTATGTGCCCTGGCTGGGAATCGAACCAGCAACCTTCCGGTTCTCAGTCTGGTGCCTTATCCACTTTACCACCAGCCAGGGCCTAGCTTCCCTTTTCTTTTAAATCTGATGACAGTGAGGTCAACATATGCAATGTGCTTAGTTCAGTACTAGCACACAGTAAGTACTTAGTAAGTGCAATATTATTATTTTGTTATGAAGAGGATTTCCAGGCTGAATAGTGGAACGTGGTTTGGATGGGCTATCAAGCATACTTTGGGGGATCAGACAGACCTTTATTGTTGACTCTGGTAGGTTGAGTTTTGAAGCAAGTTCCTTCTGGAGAGTTTTATCTGGAAACATGTTGTAGCTAAATAGAGCTTCCAACTGTTCATGCTGGGTATGCATAAATGAGGTGCGTTTTTGGTGCTTCTTCCATGTTGCTGTAGAGCAGAGATGGAGAGGGGGTGGTTACATTAACACTACCTCCTCTCCCCAAAACCATAGCCATGAGTCTCCCATGAGTTTCCTTCATCCAGGCTTGGAATTCAAGAGATATGGATACCAGGCCTTGACTCTGCAGGGCTGAGCCCTAAGTAACAGTATTCTGTCCTGTTTTTGGAGATTTAGTTGGTCTCTGCTAGGAAAATGTTACCTCTTCATTTGCTCTATACCCAGTCTATTTGCTCTGGAAACTGGCTCCCTTGAGTTTTAGTATGGCCTGCACTAAAAACAGGAAATCCTTTTTCATATGTACTCAGTCTGTTACCTATCCTAACCTTAGACAGTAAACAGTGGCTCCCCTCTTTTTCTCTTTCACATTTCATCTCTTTTAGGAATTGGGAAGAAACTTCATGTTCCTGTAACTAAATATAACATACTCTTCAAAATGGGTTTCCTCTCTTTACTTATTTATTTAGGAATCCAGTCTACATGACTAATATGTTTTTTTCTTTCTTTCCAGGATTTCTGAAGCTCTATTCATTCCTCTGTGGGAAGGTTAATAAGAAATGACACATGACTAAATATGTAGAGATCATTTTTAAACTATAGAATTTTTTAAAAAGATTTTATTTATTATTTCCAGAGAGAAGGGAAGGAAGAGAGAAAGAGAGACATCAATGTATGGTTGCCTTTCACTTGCCTCCAGCTATGGACCTGGCTGGAGACCTGGCTGGAGACCTGGTTATGTGCCCTGGCTGGGGAATCAAACCAGTGACCTTTGGGTTTGCAGGCCAGTGCCTTATCCACTTAAATTATAGAATATTTTTAAATGGCAATAAGAGAGAAAGGAAATTTTAATAAATTTTCTAAGGAAATACAGCTACCAAAATTTGCTTTAAAAAAATTGCAACTGTAAACCTTGAATAGACTAATAATCAAACACACACACACATTAAGTCATAGACTTCAAGGCAATGCTATTCTAATTCTCCAGTTATGTGTCCATTTCAATGAAAGGATGAAGGGTCTTTACTTGGGTCTCTCTTCTTATGTTTGAAATCATAACATAATACTAAAACTGGCAAAAATAAACACTATAAATATCTATAGACTAATGCCACTTATGAACATACAGAGTGGGACAAAAGTAGGTTTACAGTTGTTTGTATGGAAAATAATACATATACAAATAATTAATAAATAATAATACAAGAATGACCATGTTTTACACACCAACAATTTAAATCTACTTTTGCCCCACCCTGTATATGAAAATAACCTATATAAAATATATCTATCTAACATAATCACATATTAAATGTATAATTTCTAAACTGACAGTATATAATTTATTTTTTAAATTTATATATATGTATTTGAAGTGAAAATATATTAATTTATACATATCAATTTTTGTTACATTTTATAAAATAATTTTTATAAAATGAAAATTATTCTTTCAAACTGTTTGCATTTACTTTAGTTAGCCATATCTTTATCAACAGTCTGAGTATTAATTCTTTTAATCAAACAATATAGTTTCAAACAAGTTGTTTGTGATAGAGCATTTTTTTTTTAATTTAAAAAAAAAATTTATTTATTATTTCCAGAGAGAGGGGAAGGGAGAGAGGCAGAGAGGGAGAGAGACATCAATGTATGGTTGCCTTTCACCTGCCTCCAGCCATGGACCTGGCTGGAGACCTGGCTTGCAACCTGGCCATATGTGCCCTGGCTGGGAATCGAACCAGCGACCCCTGGGTTCGCAGACTGGCTCCTTATCCACTGTGCCACCAGCCAGGGCCTGATAGAGCCTTTCTGAAATGTGTTTATGGAATACTCTTACTGGGAGTTTTGTTTTTAGTCACAAGAAACATAACATTAAGATAATTAATAGCTTTACCCTGACACTCATCCTGTAGAAGAGCATTTGTGATCTCTATATACTAGTTACTGTAGGTTTAAAACAAGAAAATGGTTTATTCATTTATTTTAATAAGTCATACATGAAGACAGTACAAAAATGAAACCATCTTTGTTTTCCAGCTACCCAGTAACTCTCTGGAGTTGTTTAGTAAAATAAAATAGCCACTACCCAGAAGGGCTATCAAAGATATAAAATGTGGCTAGTTCCACTGAGGTACTAAATGTTAATTTTATTAAAATTTAACTAATTACAAAATTTTAACTGATAACTCCATCTAGTTATTAGGAAACTTTTAAGTATGCTGGGACCATTTATATGCAAATACACTTTTTCAACTGTAAATTTTATAAACTTTAAATGCAGATCAAATTTTTCTGATGAAAACTTAGCATCTAGATTGAGACATGCTATGAAATGTAAAGTATTCACTGAATTTTAAAGTCTTAACATGAATCAAATAATGTAAACTAGCTTACGGACCATTTGTTGTCTGTTTAGCAAAAAATTATTACAGTTTAAGAGGCTAAATTCTGTATTATATATACATTGTCTGGCTTAATTAAGTATTGAAATTAAAGGCTTTTAATTTATTGTCTGTTTGTGAAAGCCCAAATACAACATATACAAGTAAATTAAACAAAAAGTTTATAGATGATTAAAGGACAAGATTGATCTTTGTGTGTTTTTAGCTTTTTGCACACTCTTGAATCATATCAGCTTGAGTCTGTTTATTTGAAATATTACCTCTTTAAAAAAAAAGAAATATTTCCCTGACCTATTTGTCTCAGTTGGTTGGACTTTGTCTCACAAAGTGAACGGTCACCTGTTTGATTCCTGGTCAGGGCACATGCCTGAGTTGCAGGCATAGTCCTCAAGGCACGAGAGGCAACTGATCTATATTTCTCTTCTTCTTTTTGTCCCTCCCTTCCCAATTTCTCTAAAAATAAATGAACAAAACCTAATTTAAAAAAGAGAAATACGATCTCTTTTAGTAAGACTAATAAGTTTTTGCATCTAAGTTTTATGCTCATATGTTGGTATAATAAATGGTCTCTTTTGGCAACTCCTTTTGTTTTCAAATGCTTCTTGAAGCTATTGATTGGTTGTGACTACCCATTTATCTGCATACATAGATGCAGAAAAAAGCAGGAAATCATCAGAGTTTAAGGAGAGAATCCCTAAAATATTAATAGATATACACTGGAAAGTTCAGCAGATCAAGCTGAGAAAAGATAATTTTAGACACAAAAGATGAAAGAATCCATTACCAGCAGACCTAAACTATAGGATATGTTGAAGGCCATCCTTTAGGCAGAAAGAAAATATATATCTAATAAAGGAATTATATCTGGAATACATAACTCTTATATCTCAAAAATTAGAAGATAAACATTCCCATTAAAAATCTTTTAATATTAATTAAAACATTTGAGTAGTATTTCATCAGAGAAGTTATATAAATGGGCATGTGGAGGACTAGGAAAAAACTGAAACTCTCACACAGCAATTGGTAATTGTTGGGAGGACTATAAAATGATACAGTAACTTTAGAAAACAGTTTGGCAGTTTCTTAAAAAGGTTGACATAAACTTATCATATGACTCAGTAACTCCACTACTAAGAATCCACCCAAGAGAAATGAGAACATTTATTCATGCAAGTACATAACTATTCATAGCAGCATTGTTCATCATAGCCCTAAACTGACAGCAACCCAGATCTCCTTGTTAAATGGATATTTAAATGTGATATATCCATACAAAGGAATATCATCCAGTAATTAAAGGAATAGCTTACTGATACATTTTACAACATGAATGAACCTCAAAATATTATGCTAAATGAGATACATGTTTGCTTAGATTAAATGACAGACTCATGGGAATTCATTATACTGTTCTCTGTTTTCATTTATATTAGAAATTTTCTATATACTAAAATGTTAAAAATAAGTAAATAAAATGTAATCTTCTAGCAATTATTTTTTTCCAAAAGGAGATGGATCCACCCTGGAACAGAATTGTCATGAGCAAGAATTATGTTGACCAAGATGAGTGGCTGGAAAAGTGGAGTAGAGAAATTGGTAATCACTGAATCATTTATGTTCAATAGTAGAAACTTTGCTTATTAAGTGAAGTGTACTTGTCTAGGAATGTGACCATAGTATCTAATTTATAATGGGGTTTGTAAGTGTATTGCATGAATGTATTAGTGCCAGGCATTAATAAATACAAAACACTAGGATGATGTATAGCATACCTTATGTACAATATAACTATTTAATTTTATTAATTTTATTATTTTAGAATATTTTTTACTGAAAATGAAGTTTAAGTTATAAGCTATATTTAACTTAGGCTATAGAACAACCCCATCACATTTCTAATAATTCACTGCTTATAATCCTACTGATCTTATAATAATTCACCTCCTCAGCATGTCAAGTATAAGTTAGGAAAATATTAAAATAGTTCAAGTCCTGGCTGGTGGCACAGTGGATAAAGTGCTGGCCGGGAACCCTAAGGTCTCTGGTTCCGTTCCCCAGCCAGGGCACATAATCAGGTTGCAAGCCAGGTCTCCAGCCAGGTCCGTGGCTGGAGGCCTGTGAAAGGCAACCACACATTGATGCTTCTCTTCCTTCCCTTCTCTCTGAAAATAATAAATAAAATCCTTTTAAAAAAAAAAAGCCTATTGTTAAAAAAAATTAGTTCAGTGGATTTATAGAAAAAGATTTTAAATAAATTTAAAAAAAAAGAGTTTATTTATTATTTTTATGGAGAGGGGAAGGTAGAGAGGCAGAGAGGGAGAGAGTCATCAATGATCAATGTATGGTTGCCTTTCACCTGCCTCCAGCCATGGACCTGGCTGGAGACCTGGCTTGCAACCTGGTTATGCGTGCCCTGGCTGGGAATTGAACAAGCAACCTTTGGGTTCACAGACCAGTGCCTTACCCACTGTGCTACCAGCCAGGACCTAGAAAAACAAAATTTTAAAACCATATTGCTAATTGTTATTATTTTCCTATATAATGATATAGAAAATATATTCTTCTTTAAAACCCACAAAATTATAGTTTAGTGTATAACATAAAGAGCAGAGTACAAAAAATATATATATCATACCTACTTTAGTGATTGTCAGAGAAGAAAGAAGGTAAGATAAAAGTGATAAGCCCTGGCCAGGTAGCTCAGTTGGTTATTAGATACACAATAGTTGTAGGTTCAGTCCCCAGTCAGGGCACATAAGAATCAACCAATGAATGCATAAATAAGTGGAACAACAAATCAGTGTTTCTCTGTCTTCCTTCCTCTTTCACTCTAAAGATCAATTAATAAAAAATTATTTGGGGTGAGGGGGGATGGGGGAAGAGGAGGGAAAGAAGGGGATCAGTTTAGTCAAGGATCTAGTATAGATGACCCACAGGACATGAACAATAAGTGGGACTGACTTTGGTGGGGAATGGGAAGGTGGGGAAGGAGAGAGAAGGGGGGAAATGGGGTGAATATAATGCAACAATAATAAAATTAAATTTAAAAAAATGTTTAAAAAGATCAATTGGAGCACCTTTTGTTGTAATATTTATTTTTTTGACCTAAGTTCCTGAAATTTCTTCAGAATCATAAAAGTGTAATCAGTGTCTTGATATTTATAACATGCCCCTCGCAACCACAATTGAGTTTGTTATTGAGGCAACTCTTGGAAATCTCCTAAATACTTTTAGCCCACCGTCTGATTTCTGGCAAGGTGAAAGGGGCTAAAGGTTGACTCAGTCACCAATGAGCAATGATTTAATCAATCATGCCTATGTAATAAAGCCTCCAAAAAATCCCAAAGGACAGGGTTCAGAGATCTTCCAGGTAGAATGAATCCACATTCTACCAAGCTGGGCCAAAATTCCATATGGACAGAAGCTCCTTTGTTTGGGACCCCATCATTCAGTGTATCTCTTCATCCAGTTACTGATTTTTATTCTTTAGTTTTCTTTGTAATAAACCAGTAATCTAGTGAGTAAACAGATTTTCTGAGTTCTATGAGCTGCTCTAACAAATTAATTGAACCCAAAGAGAGGGTCATGGGAACCTCTGATTTATAGCCAGTTGGTCAGAAGCACAGATCGACTTCTGGCCGAGATGGAACCATAAGTAGATACACTTGGCAACCCTCCACAACAATAAGAAGAAATACAACTACCTTAAAATTAAAAACAACCAGAACTACCAGAAAATTGAACTGTGTAGAAGTCCAACAAAGATATAATGAAGAAATACTCATTCATACAGGTAGGAGGGGCACAGCAGTGGCAGCAGAGAGTGTGGCAGTGGCCAGCCAGTGCAGAGAAGTCATACATTATAAAAGTTTGAAGGGACACCTGAGGAGTGTTCCCAGCCCCAGACCAGACCTGGAAGCTCACAGCTCCAGCACTGAGGAAAAATAAAGCCTCATTGCTTCTGGCTGTGATAATCAGTGGGGTTTGGGACAGAAACTGCCAGTCTGTCAGCAGATGCATTTGTTAAAAGGACCACCCAGTTCTAGAACCTATGCAAACTTACCTACTCTAGGACCCACAACCAGGGCAATAGCTAAAGTAGTGCCAGCCCCATATGGCAAGCAGGAGGAGTGCCTGGAAATGGGGTGAGCGCTGAACAAGTGCTACTGTTCCCTCTCAGGCCCCTCCCCCTCACAGTGCCACAACCTGGTAAAATGGGTTGCCTCACAATGACAAATACCTAAGGCTCCATGTAACAGGAGTGACAGCCGTACCTAAGACACAGGCAAACACAGGAGGTGGTCAAATTGAGATGGCAGAGAAGTGTGGCCCAAAAGAGGGAGCTGATGAGATTCAGTGGGAGAACTAAGCAACGAGGAGATAGCCAACCTAACAGATACAGAGTTCAAAACACTGGAAATAACGATGCTCACAGACTTGACAGACAAGATTAAGTACAACAGACACGTAAGGGAAGAAATGGAGGCTAGGCTAGGTAAAACAAAGGAAAATCCACATGAAACCAATGGTGAAAGGAAGAAAGCTGGGGTTCACATCAATGATTTGGAACACAGGAAGAAATAAACAGTCAATCAATACAGAATGAAGAAATAAGAATTGAAAAAAATGAGAGGGTTAGGAAATTCTGGGACAACTTTAAACATGCCAACATCTGAATCATAGGGGTGCCAGAAGAAGAGGAAAAGCAAGAAATTGAAAACTTATGTGAAAAAATAATGAAGGAAAACTTTCCTAACTTAGCAAAGAAAATAGACACACAAGTCTAGAAAGCACAGAGTCCCAAACAACCTAGATCCAAAGAAGACCACACCAAGACACATCATAATTAAAATGCCAAAGGTGAAAGGTAAAGAGAAAATCTAAAAAGAAGCAAGAGAAAAAAGAGTTACCTACAAAGGGGTCCCTATAAGACCATCAGGTGCCCTGGCTGGTATAGCTCAGTGTGGACTGAGTGCCTGTCTGTGAACCAAAGGTCACTGCTTCAATTCCCAGTCAGAGAACATGCCTGGGTTGTGAGACATGTCCCTCATTGAGGGCATACAAGAGGCAACCAACTGATGTTTCTCTCACAGATGCTTGTCTTCCTCTTTTTCTCTCTCCCTTCCCCTCTCTCTGAAAATAAATAAATAAATAATATTTTTAAAAGACTATCAGCTGATTTCTCTAAAGAAACTTTGCAGGCAAGAAGGGACTGGCAAGAAGGATTCAAAGTGATGAAAAGCAAGAATCTACAATCGATATTACTCTATCCAACAAAGCCAACATTTAGAATGGAAGGGCAGCTAAAGTGCTTCCAAGTCAAGGTAAAGCTAAAGGAGTTCATCATCACCAAGCCCTTATTATATAAAATGTTAAAGGGACTTATTGAAGAAAAAGAACAAAATTATGAACATTAAAATGATAACAAATTCACAACTATTAACAACAGAATCTAAAAAGCAAAACAAAACTAAGCAAATAATCAGAATAAGAATGGAACAGAATAGAGAGCCCAGAAATTAACCAAGGACTCTATGGTCAACTCATATTTGACAAAGGGGGAAGGAACATCCAATGGAGTAAAAACAGTCTCTTCAACAAATGGTGTTGGGAGAACTGGACAGCAACATGCAAAAAGATAAAACTAGACCACCAACTTACACCATACACCAAAATAAACTCAAGATGGATAAAGGATTTAAACATAAGCAGAACCACCATAAAGGTCCTGGAGAAAAATATAGGCAGTAAACTTTCGGATATCCTATCCAAAAATATGTTTACTGATACTTCACCAAGGGCAAAGGAAATCAAAGAACGAATCAACAAATGGGACTATATCAAATTGAAAAGTTTCTGTTCAGCTAAAGAAAATATCAGCAAAATTCAAAGGGAACCAACTGTATGGGAAAACATAATTGCCAATGATACCTCAGACAAGCGTCTGATCTCCAAAATATATAAAGAACTAATGCGACTCAACACCAGGGAGACAGACAGCCCAATTAAAAAATGGGCAAAGGACCTGAACAGACAACTCACTGAGGAAGACATACAAAGGGCCCAGAGGCATATGAAAGAATGCTCAACATCACTAGTCATCAGAGAGATGCAAATTAAAACTGCATTAAGATACCACCTCACACCTGTCAGAATGGCAATCATCAGCAAATCAACAAACAAGTGTTGGCGAGGATGCGGGGCAAAGGGAACCCTCACACACTGTTGGTGGGAATGCAGGCTGGTGCAGCCACTGTGGAAAACAGTATGGGGTTTCCTTCAAAAACTAAAAATGGAACTGCCTTTTGATCCAGCAATTCCACTACTTGGACTATACCCAAAGAATCCTGAAATACCAATTCATAAGAACCTATGCACACCTATGTTCACAGTGGCACTATTTACAATAGCCAAGTGCTGGAAACAGCCTAAGTGCCCATCAGTGGATGATTGGATCAAAAAACTTTGGTCCAGTTACACAATGGAATTCTATATAGCAGAAAGAAAAAAGGAACTTGTACCCTTTGCAACAACATGGATGGAATTGGAGAGTATTATGCTTAGTGAACTAAGCCAGTCAGTGAAGGACAAATATCATATGATCTCACCCATTCCGGGACAATAAGGAGCAAAACTAACAACAAGCAAAACAGAACCAAGTATATGAATACAAGGAATAGGCCTTCAGTGGTCAGGGGGAACGGGGTTGGGGGGAAGGGGGAGGCAGAGGCAAAGAAGGGGAGCAGCTTAGACAAGAACCTAGTATAAAGGAACCATGGACATGGACAACAGGTGGGATTGACTTTGGGGGGAATGGGTGGGTGG
>PVIW01014193.1:0-13845 GCA_004026585.1 Noctilio leporinus | reverse complement strand
ATTAAAAAAAAAAAGAAAAAAAATAAGAAGAGAATCATAGGTATGGGGATCATTTGGAAGATTATCAGCTAAGAGGGAAGGGAGAGAATGGGGAAATGGTGCAGGGATTAAGAAGCATAATCGGTAGATACAAAATAGGCGGATGTTAAGAATAGTTTAGGAATGGGAGAAGCCAAAGAACATACAGGCATAGCACATGAACACGAACTAAATAAGGGGGGTGGGATTGCTGAGAGAAGGGGTTTTTTTTTGGGGGGGGTACAAAGGGTGAAAAAATGGGACAACTGTAACAGTATAATCAATAAAATATACTTAAAAAAAAATAAGGACAGATGATACCTGGACTTGTGATTGGCGGCTGAAGTAAAGGAAATTTTCTGGGTCTGAGCTCTGAACCTGTGGGCTCTGACTCTATCTTTGGGTTGATTGTGTCAGAATTGGGTTGAATTGTAGGCATCTAGCTGGTGTCAAGAGAGCTGCTTGATGTATGTGGGGGAAATTCACACATCAGAATTGATGTTAGAATTATACTCTACCATGAGTAAAGGGCTTTCTGTATTTCTACCTCTGTATGCTTTAGTCTTTCTCTCCTGAAAAAAACATTCTTATTCAACAATAAAATTAAATTAAAAAGTAAAAACAAAAAAAATCAAAACCTGGCTGGTGGCATAGTGGATAAGGTACTGGCCTAAAAACCCAAAGGTCGCTGGTTTGATTTCCAGCCAGGGCACATAACTGGGTTGTGGGCCAGGTCTCCAGCCAGGTCTGTAGCTGGAGGCAGGTGGAAGACAACCATGCTTTGATGCCTCTCTCTCTCTCTCTCTCTGCCTCTTTCCCTTCCCCTCATTATAAAAATAATAAATAAAATATATATATTTTTAATTTTATTGTTGTTGTATTACATCCATCCTCTTTTTGCTCCCCTCTGTCCCCCTCCCCACCCACCCATTCCCCGCAAAGTCAATCCCACCTGTTGTCCATGTCCATGGCTCCTTTATAATAAATAAAATCTTTAAAAAAAGATTAAAAAACCACTCTTACTTGTTCTGTATTTTGTGTTCTTATTTATCATAATTGGTCAAGCATGGGCCAAAGGTACTTGATCTTGATATGAAATTTATAACTTCCCTTTTAATGATGAAAATGATTTTGGAATCCATTTTTTAAAATATTTTATTTATTATTTTCAGAGAGAGGGGAAGAGAGAGAGACAGAGAGAGAAAGAAACATCAGTGTATGGTTGCCATTCACCTCTTTCCAGCTACAGACCTGGCTGGAGACCTGGCTTGCAACCTGGTTATGTGCCCTGGCTGAGGAATCGAACCAGCGACCTTTGGGTTTGCAGGCTGGCACCTTATCCACTGTGCCACCAGCCAGGGCTGGAATCAATTTTTGAAAAGAATATATAACAATAAATAGCTGTTTTAAAACAGATGCAATTTATAATTATAGAGCCCCATGTGAGGAAGGCAACAGTAGAGGAGGAGAGAACAAAGGAGTTATACTCACTGGGACCAGCTAGATTCTGTGGCATCAAGTTCATGCTAGAATCATTCACGTGGTTACAAAGGACTGGATGGGGATTCTCCGGGATAATTCTGTTCATCAGAGGTACTGACATCTGGAATGAAAAGCCTGCATGGGAAAGGAGACACTGTTGAAGTCATTCATTCACTGCAAAGCAATATTTTCTAGGGGCCTGAGCTTGTAATACAAATGAGTTTAACCTCCAGAGTCTGTCTCTACTGGAAAATAATTTGCATTTATACCATAGAAAAATACTTCAGGCGTATTAGTCAAAAATAAAAATTTGAAAATGTTAAAAGAAAATGTTGTCAATATATTTGTGACTCAGAGTAGGGGGATATTTTCTTTAATCAGATTGTTGAAACACAGTTTATACATGCAAACATGGTTAAATTAGAGTAGATAAAATTACCATAGATTTTTCATCAGAAACCAAGGAAGACAGATGGTGGAACAAAATTTTTAAAGTGATGAAAGTAAAAAACTGTCTCCTCAGCATTCTATATCCAGGGAAAGTATCCTTCAGGAATGAAGGTGAATTGATGACATTCTCAGATTAAGGAAAACTATGAGAATCTGTGACTAGTAGTCCTATTCTATAGAAACGTTGAAAGAAATTCTTCAGGCTACAGAGACATGATGCAAGAGGGAAAAATGAAACTTCATGATTAAAGAAAGATCCATAAAAAATGGCAAATATCTGGTTAGATGTAATAGATTAATTTTCTCTTCTAAGTTATTTGAAATACTTATATGAATATTAAAAGCAAGAATTATCACATTTTATAGTATTTGGCATTTCTTTTTTGCTTTTAATTTTTGAATAATTACAGATTCATGGAAGTTGCTAAAACCCCAAAGAGTACAGGATGGTCCTATGCACCCTTTATTCAGCCTCTCCCAATGGTGACATCTTGCGTAACTGTGGTACACTGTCAAAACCAGAAAAATGACATTGGCACACTCCATAAAGCCTATTCAGATTTCTCCAACCACACTGTCCAATTTAGGCTGCATGGTGGATGGTCTAAGAGGCTTCTACCCAACCTTCCCCTCTTCTTCACTAGAAATCAGATTTGTGTTGCAGTCTAATAACTCTTCTAGCCTTCCCTAATTT
This sequence comes from Noctilio leporinus, assembly GCA_004026585.1. Lineage (NCBI taxonomy): Eukaryota > Metazoa > Chordata > Mammalia > Chiroptera > Noctilionidae > Noctilio > Noctilio leporinus. The sequence continues at coordinate 11,201 of PVIW01014193.1, read as the reverse complement.
CTTCCCCATTTTCCCCCTCTAACAAAATGCTTGCAGGTTGTTTAATTTTGTCTTGGCATCTGCCTCTTGAAGGACATAGACTAAGCCACCCAACCTTGTTAACAGTTAATACATTGAGGAAAATGGGATTCAGCCTGCCCCAGGGGCACTTGGAATTCATTTGATTATTGAAACTGTCCCTTCTTCAAGGAGGACTGGTGTCCCTGGAGGTGGGAGTGGAACTGGAGGGAAGGGAGAGAGCTGTTGCACTCACTGTGATCAACTTTGTCTTGTTGTATTAAGTCAATGCTGTGATCACTCATGTAGACAAAAGGATGGGTCTGGGGAGTCCAAGGGGCTCTTCTGTTCATCTGGGCACCAGAGAACTGCATTGGTAGGTCTGTGGAATAGAATGGGGCGGGGGGGAGTAGAGGTGATGATCTCATTCATTTTGGGGAATGCAAAGCATTAAAGGCCATTGGGGTTTGAATCCCAGGTCATTCACATAGTATCTTTTTGAGTTAAAAAACAAAACAAACAAACAAAGAAACAAACAAACAAAGAAACGGTGACTTCACCTAAACCTAAATCTGTTATCTCAGCTGAAAAATAATTATAATCTCTAGCTCATAAAGCTATAGTAAGGACTCACAGAGAGCCTAACTGTAAACAATAAGCTTATTGAAAGGGATGGAGTCTGCAGTTATGAAAAAAGTAATTCAAGTCATGTAACTATAGCAGAACCCTTCCATGCCTCCTCAGGTAGGACAAATCCCATGTCCTCACTGACCCTGGCCTAGGGAGCATAGAAACAGGCAGTGCTGCCTGGCAGTACATTGGGCCTGGGAAAAAGTAGCTTGAGCCTCCTCAGTGAATTCTGGGCCTTTTGAACTTTATTACTGCTCTGCAAATAAGACTTAGAGTAGCAAGGATTTAAAAGGACCACCCATTCTCAACATGTATGGATCTTGGGAAGAGCATGCTAAGTCAAAAAAGTCAGAAAAATTTAAGAACCATATGATTTATTTCATATGTGGGATATAAAACTGAAAACAACAAATGAACAATCAAGAAAAACAAAAACTCATAGACACAGACAACAGGAAGGTGGTTATCAGAGGAAAGGGGGTGAGGGGATAATAAAGGGTTAAGGGGGTCAAATATATGGTGACAGGAAGATTTGACTTTGAGTGGTGGGCACACAATGAAATACAGATGATGAATTATAGACCTGTATACTTGAAACCTACATAATTTTATTAACCAATGTCACCTCAATAGATTTAATTTTAAAACAATGAATAGAACAAAAATAAATAAAGGGCCCTCTCTCTGGCTGTTTCTGTATGTGTCCTTCACTACTGGGCATGCGTCTGCAAGACAAGTTTCATGGCCACCTGGAATACCTGTCCACTTCTCAATCATACTCCATGTACCAGGGACCACAGGATTTTCTGCCAAATGGTTCTGAGCTTATACAACCTCTTCTCTGAGCTCATGTGCCTGAGGGGACAACAGGCTGTCAATGCTTACTCCCAACTGGCCTGAGGACTGTTGGTCAAGGGGTGTCAGTAGACACTGGCATTGGGTATGGAGATGGGGTGAGAATGACAGCAGTAGGGTTGTGGCTAGCTCTCTCTCCATTGCCATGTACTGATGTGGCACTTCAATGAAGTCAAGAATTCAAAATTTTAATCTCAGCTTCCTGGAAGATATATTTGTCCAGGTAGGCGGGTAGAACATACTTTGTTTACCAGTCTAATAGCTTGATTTACAAAATTGAAATACTTAGGGTATATGTGGTATGTGGGTCTCCGTTTGTATTTGTGTTTTGGCCTTAAAAGTGGTACCTGCTGGGCACTCCTCTCTTGGCAGTCTGTGTTCTAGTCACACTGGATCTCCTTCAATTCTTTGAACAAGTCGTGAGCTGCCTGTTTTAGGTGTTCGTGCATGCTCATCCCCACTGTTCTGTCCTACTTGAAACTACTCAATACCCACTTGCCTATCTTTTCTCCATTTAAGCAATGCTAACTTGTAGAAGCTGTCCTCTTCCCAAATTATTTCACAATGTTCTCTTAGTTCTTAGTACTATATGCTTTTCCTTCTATGACCAATAACAATTTTATTTGCCCATTTATTTGTCTGTTCTTTATTGTCCCTTTATCATGGCTTTGGAAACAGTTGACTATGAGGAAGTGATATGTCAGTGGAAGGAGAATACAGATTATTTTTGCTTTTATTTGAAAAGAGTTTACATGAGTCAGGGCAACAGACAGACAGAGATGGAGAGGCAATTATTATGAAAGTTTGGATAACCTGGGGCAGCAGTTCTCAGAGTGGGCTCTGAAGGTCAATGGGGTTCCCTAAGATGTTTCTAGGGGGTTCCTGAGGTCAAAGTTCTTTTCACAATATTAAGATGTTTGCTTTTTAACTCTCATTCTATCACAAATGTCCAGTGGAATACATTTAGAAAAGTGTAACTGAGTAAACCAATATTTTTCAAAAAATGGGTGCGATGTTAAAAGATCACTTGTGGATATAAGATCCACTCAAAGTGCAAAGCAGATGGTGGATTTTAATGTGACAGATTATGAAAAGTTCATTGGTATAATTTCAAATTTCACATAACAACTAATCTTTAGAGATTACCATTTCTTGAGATTGTTTTTGTTTCAAAGACTATTCACAATTATTACAAAGGCTATTAGAATAGTTTTTTATTTTCTAACACAATATCTGTGTGAGGTCAGATTTCAACATAATCTGCATAAGGCCAGTTTCAAGAGCAACAATATATTACAAAAGATGAATGAAAAGGTGAAAGAGAATTCTGCTGTCTTCTATTGAGCCAGATAAAGTTACTATAATGTAAAACACTGCCATCCTTTTCGCTATTTTTTTCTGTGCGGAAAATATAGTTAACATGTAGTGCATTTATCATTTTATTTTGATGTAAATATTTTTTGAATTTCTCAATTGTAATTTTTAATGTGGTAAATGAGTATAGATACAACTACAAAAACAAAAGCTCCTGGGAGCACTCAATAATTTTTAAGAATGTAAAGAGGTTCAGAACAAAATATGTGAAAAGCAAGAGGATGAGCCTGGGTCTGACATTTAATCAAAGAGAAATTAAACTCAAGTAAGCATCTATTTTTCAATATAATTCTCAGAGTAAATGCAGTAATTAATGATACAGTGAAATACAATAGCAGTATTAGAATGTAATACAATAATAATAACAGTAATAATAGCAACAACATTTGGAGATTTTTTCTATGTGTCACACATCTAAGTTTCATACACATGATTCTTTTAATCCTCAACAAATGCATTGGGTAAAGTACAATTGTTATCAGACTCTTATAGATGAAGTGAAGTAAGCTCTTCAAGTTTGGGCAGCTAGAGTAGCAAGACTGGAAGTGAATTTGTTTTTACTGACACCTGTATACACTAACCCCCTGCCCACTTTTCCAGGAAGGCCATTGAGAGTCTACAGCATAAACTTGCGTATGAAACAAACAAAAAAGCATGTTTCTAATGGACTCAGGTGTTTTCTGGGATTACAGCTAAGGAGAGCACAAAAGTAGGGGCACTGCATTTACTTAGCAAGTATTTGCCGCCTACAGTGGGCACTTAATCAGGTGTGGTGATTCTGCAGTGAATAAAACACAAAAATTGCCACCACGATGGAGTTTCTAATGAGGATATTGCAAGGCTGGGCCAGCATGGACGGGGAAAGTATGGGAGCCTAGAAAAGCAGACATCAACCCTGTGTAACGCGAATCTCACATTTACCCCTTGACTTCCGTGATGCAATTGAACCTTCCTCCCTCAATTTACAACCTTCTCTCTATCATCTCCTTCAACTGAAATGGAGCTGAGTGATTTGCATCCTTCAATCTTGCTCCTTGGAGCTTTAGAATCCTTCCTGACCACTCAAACCCCACATTCTGCCCCCGTACCCCTCCTTACCTGTTGTGAATCTCCTTGGAGTACCCATTTTCAAGACTGCGGCTGTGCCTCATGTAAAATGCTGTGTCTTTAGTGTCTTCTCGCGGTGAACCACCGAGTATTTAAATGTAAAATCTTATACAATTGGATCCTTACACCACCCAGGCCCACCCCTAATGTCCCACCCTTCATTCATTGTCAGTCATTTATTCATTCAATAAAAGTACGCCTAGAGACTAATATCACCGTTGCTGGAAATAGTAATTTCTCTTTTTATACTCAAACTCCCTACCTTTGACCAACCCTTTAAACTGGCTCATCCTTCTGATACCACCACCTCCTTTATTTTACTTTTACACTTGCCCATTGTTATATAGATGAATCTCTTTAAAACAGAAATCCAACTTAAGAACTTTTCATTTGGATTGTCTGTGAATAATAAGATAATTATTAGTAATATATTTAGACTGACTTGCTTCTTTTCAAATTATCAGAGGTTTATTTAGAAGTTACATAGACGGTAAAAGTGAGCCAACTGGGCTGTGTAGGTTCAGGAAATGAGTTACCGAAGCAAAAGAAGGGCTCTTGGAGCTAAGGAGAGAGAAAGGCCAAGGTAACGCCTGGGGGTTGGGGGAAGGGGAAAGCGAGGGGTGGGGGGTGGGGAGGAGGGGGAGGCACGGAATGGAGGGGTTGGGTGGGGGGCGCCGCCTGTGCCGGGAGAGGAGAAAAAAACCTAGACTGAATTTTACTTCCTTTGTGGGTTTTCTTTTCACTTTCCCAGCCTTCTGCAGGAATGGTTGCACTTTAGTCCCCTCCCTTCTTCCACAGGGTATTTAATTATATGCAAGATTTAAAGTTACTATTAATTTTTTACATACATACTCGATTTTGAAAATTTGAAAATGCTAATCAGTTTCTCTATGCCTTTGAACAATCCAATGCTCTTTGGATGTGTAACAGTGAATTCCCCAACTTCAGGCTTTTATGTTATTTTTGTCCACTATCTTAGATCAAACTTGCAAGTCATTGTTACTACTTGCCATAAATACTTTTTGAGGTTTGTTTATCAAGGTCTTTGGTCATATTGCTCCTTTCATCTTTCTTTTGCCTCTTGAGCACATTTTCTTTCAGAGGTAGAATCATTTTTATAGTAATGGTAAACCTTTTAAAACATTTTTTTTTTTGTACGAAAATGTATTTATTGTCAATCTTGCATGATTGGTTAGGTAAGCATAGATCTCACTTATTTGAAAAGTCTGTTACTTTTATTTGTTATTTTGACTTATCAAAAGTCAAACTTTTATTCTTTTGTACATAATCTTTCTCTACTCCCTAGATGCTTTTAAAAAGCTGTGTGCTTTGTCCGTGGTCTATGTTTTTATCTCAAAATGTCTGGGTAAGATGTGTTTTTATTTATCTTGTTCACATCCCACTAAATGTCTTTAAACACCCTTGAATTTCTTTAATTATAGATAATTCTGAGCCATAATCTCTTTGAATAATGTCTTTCTTTCATTATCCCTACTAGCTTCTTTTGGAACTTTAATTAGATTTTATAGACCTTCTCATTCTATGCTTTATACTTTTCAAATGCTATCATCTCCTTAACTTTCTGAGCTGCAACTCGTTTAGCCATAATGTTAAAAATCTAACATATTTATAAATATATACTATATATGAATAGTGCATATATATTATAATCACTCTGGCTGATGATTTTTTGTTGACCTTTAATTTTGTTTTTTCTGTGGTGCTTTGCCCACCTGTTCCTACCACCATCTTCCTCAAGCTGATGGAAGGCTTACTTATTCATTTGTTTATTCATTCATTCATTCATCACTTATTTTCCTCCAAATTGATTTATTTATGATATATTTGATATATAAGATTATATTAGCCGCAGGTGTACAACATATTGATTTGATATTTGTTTACACAGTATTGTGAAATGATCGCCGCAATAAGTCAACATCTGTCACTACACAGGATTACAAAACTTTTTTTCTGTGCTGAGATCTTCTAAGATTTATTCTCTTAGTAACTTTCAAATATGAATACAATATTATTAACTATGATCACTGTGCTATACATTATTTATCACTTATTTATTGAGTACCTCCTACTGGGTCACAAGCACTATTCTAGCATTGAAGAGAAAGGACTCAATTATGACTATAATAGACTTGACTCATGCTTCAAACTATAACAGCAATCATCTGCTTGTTGGACCAGCTTCTCTGGACTGCGCAGGAGGCTCTGACCCTGCCTCTTCGTACTCCTCTTCTTAGCTAGCCCGTTGGGCATAAATTCAGTGGGCATATGTCTTAGACTAAGCCATAAATCTAGAAACAAAAGACTCATATTCTGCATCCTACTAAAGGAAGAAGACAGCAACTTAATACATAAATAAATGCACCCACAGTAAAACAAAAACATAAAGCAATACACAATAGCAAAGAAAAGATTAGGTATTAAAGAATCAACCCAGGAGATGGGACAATGATTGATAGGTGTTTCAGAAAGCGAGAACATAGTACAGAGAAATTTCATAACTTATCCCAACATCTCTCTCAAAATTTCTTTTTCCCTTCTCAGTACCTCTCTTTTTTAAAATATCTTTCAGTTATCTATGCCTAACCAATTTCTGTTATTCCTGCCATTCTCTTGCAGTTCTCCTTACCTATTGCCTCCTCCTTTTTCCTTCCCTCCCCTTCTCTGTTCCTCCTCTAACCCTCTCCCTTTCTCTGAATCTTTCAAGGTTCAATTTCTCTCTCTCTTCTACAGACTCAATATTTTCTCAGTCTTTCTCATTCACTCTCTCTCAATCTTTGACAATATCTCAGTCTCTGAAATCTCTATTTTGCAACATTTGTTTCTCCTCAAAATTAACTCAGTTCCTATTTACCTGTCGGTTTTTGTTAGTCTCTCTTTTTCATATTTCTTACCCATTCTGGCTATCCAATTTCTTTTGTTATACATATTCTCTCTCTCTCCCCTTCTCTCTCAGTATTTCGATATTTCTTTCGGTACTTTTCTCTTAATGTCTCAATTTTGTCAACCCTTCAATCTTTCTCAATTTTTCTCTGAAGCTTTTTCCAAGTTTTTTTCAAAATAGCTCCCTCAAAGTCATTTTCAAAGTCTCCTTTCCTTTTCCTTTCATCAAAGAAATAGTTTTAAAAGCATGAAGATAAAATGGTAATATATCTAATACAGAATCTCAAAGCTAAAGTTTCTGTATTAGAAAAGTTAAAAGCAAACATTAGTCTATTTAAGCTATCATTTTTTTTTCTTTAAAAGATTTTATTTATTATTTTAGATAGAGGGTAAGGGAAGGAGGAAGAGAGGAAGAGAAACCTCTTGTACACCCCTAACCAGGGGCCTAGCCCTTAACCCATAGATGTGCCCTGACTGGGAATCCAATCAGTGACCTTTCAGCTTGCAGGATGATGCCTGGTCCACTGAGCCACACCAGTCAGGGCTCAAGCCATCATCTTCATAATTATGAAGAGGCAAAGCTTTAGGGTTGCCATGTAGAACTGAGGGGAAGAGAGTATGCTGGATGATGATACCATCCAGGATGGTGGCAAAGATCTCAGTTTCAGAAGTGAGCAGGGAGAAAATTGTTGATATGGCTGGGAGAGGAATATGGTCTGAAAGGAGCAGTAAGAATTGTTCTCTCTCATCTTGACGGAAGATCTTGTGCAAGTTATGTGGCACAAATGATGACTTAAGGGCATTTATGCCTTCATTTCAGTTAACCCATATATTCATTCTAAGCTGCTGGTGCCCTACGAGCACAATCCTTATTTCCTGAGCAGATCCTGTTTTGGAGTCTGATTGGTTGATTCTTCCTCCCTAGATCCCTGTGGCTTTCCTCCTGCTCAGTCTCATCTTGGGCGGGGCTAGGGTGTAAAACTCCTCCCTAATCCTTGCCAGACAGAGTCCGGCAAACATGTTTCAAACAGGACAAAACAAAGATGTGAAAAAGAATTTTGATAATTTCCTCAGGAACCAAAATTATCTGTATAGTGAGGGGGAAGGGCAGAAAAAGGAAAGAGAAAAGAGTAAGAATGGACTCGAGCCAGGTTGTATGAATGAAGGCTGTACCACAGATGTGTGACCTTCGGCAAATTACTTAACCTCTCAAGATTGTTATGAAGTTAAAGCATCTAATATCACTAAAATAATTAAACACATATTTAACTGTTTTACTAAAACAATTAAAATTTGGCTACCTTATAAAGAAAGCACCCTGTACCCTAGGAAGACTACCAGTCTGGAAGAAGACAGACATAAAATTACAAACACCTTTTATTATTTATTCCTTAATTAATTGCTCCATTTTCCCTTGATAGGAAGAAACTTCCTTTTTCAAGGTCTTCATGTAACAGAACCTTCTGTGGAGTCCTCAGTTTTAATCAGCCCATTTTGCCCATCACCAAAAAGGAAAACTCTTAGAGGAGTTTGGTGAAAAGGAAAGGTATTTTGTTTATTTGAGGGGTATACAGATTTATATTAAAGGTGCAATTATGCCGTTAAACCCCACTCTCTTTAAAAACACCCAAAATTTACAGTCCTGCCCGGGTAGGCTAGCTTTAAAATAGAGAAGCACATGGTACCATTTTTTCAGAAACACAATAGTTCACAATTTAGCATTCTTGTTATAAATTCAAAGTTCCCAGCAGCTGCTATACCCAAACAGGGAAAGGTCTTGTGCACAATCCCCAACTCTTACTTTTAGTTCCCTGTCTCTGCACAAGCTGCAAGTCTGCCTCCCCACTTTTGCCTCCACCCCGAAACCAGGTGAGTTCTCTCTGGTTTCTCAGGCTGAATGTCTGTCTTTTGGTCCTCCAGGAGAAAGAGGTATTGATGGCTGCTGCCCTATTTTAAACTACAATGGTGGCCTGTGACACAGTGGTAGGGTGACCAATCCTGGCCACCTGTGAAATCTCACACAGCCCTGTAAATTCTTTCATCACCATTCTAAGGTCAAAATCCCCTCCCATCTTCTTGGGGCAAAGGTTTGTCCAGTCATTTGCATAACTAAGATACTAGTTACCAGTCATAGACATGCAAAGTACCTTGCTCAGGAAAAAACGGCTGTGCTTCAGTGTCCCATCCCCCACCTCAATACCTCAGGCTATGGAGAATTTGGAGATGGCCTTCTTTCACCCTGTAACATTCATAGCTATTCCCTCCTTTGCCCCAGGAGGAAAAGGACAAAGTAAATTAAAATCAAGGCCCAAATATTGAGCTCTATGAGATAGAAAGTTCAAGAATCTTTCTCAAATGCTCACAATTGAGATCCCTGGTACTTGCAGTTAGTATTTACATATAATAGAACATAACACATTCAATTAAGTCTTCTTCAGACTACGTCTCCATTTTTCCAATCAGATAATAAAACTGAAAAATTTCAGAAAAGGGGGACAGATGGTTTGAAATTAAGTCCTGTGAGAGTGGAGACTGTGTCTCTTTTCTACCTCACTGTGTTCCAAAACCCAGAAAAAATGGCTGACATAGCTGTCATTCATCCATTCCATAAATGTTTGTGTCACCAAAGAAACCTTGCTTCTTCTTGCCCATGCAGTAAAGAATTATAGATCAGCGAGCCTTTCAGCATGTGTACAAAGTTTATTAGTGAATAAAAGATCAAAGGCAACAGTGTCTAAAGCAAGGGTGGCAAAAGTTAGGGTGGTCAAAGGCTAGGAGGCCAGGGGGCCCCCATGTGGCAAAAGGGGCAAGAGGCTACCCAAGAGAAGAAAGAGTCCTTTGTTCTGAGGACTTACGTAGTTGGTGGGATGGGGGTGAGGGAGTTATATTTTGATTGGTGGGTAACAGTGGTGCCAGCTTTACTGGGGAGACTTGACTACCCAAACATAGGTATGGGTAGGGGTCTGTTAAACTAAATCCTTATCTTGCTCCAAACTATTTGTGCATTTTGCATACATGACAGAAGGCAGGCAGTTAACCAAAGTTGTTTTAGGGGCTTTTCTTTGGATACCATAGTTCCCCTCCTTTTCCAGGCCTTGGGATGAAAACACAGGCTCAAGGTTTTCCTTATCCCAGCTAATGGAGATGACACACTGACTTTTAAGGGCTCCACCCCGACCTGCACTATCACAATTTACTTGTGGTGTTCAAAATGCCTGGCAGCCTTATTGGACTAGGCTCAGGATTAGTGGGTCAGTGGGTGAGACATGTCTCCCTCTGCTTTTAACCTCCTGCATTAAGTTCTTTGTTAGACTGCAATGGAAAGGACCCTGCCTTTGTTTCCCTTCTGGCCTGGCCTTTCATTTGACTGTAACATTTGGAGTGTCTACTATGTGTCCCATATTGTGCTAAGTGCTGGCTATAAAACGGAGGACAAAGTTCCTGCCCTCATAAAATTTATATGCTGGTGAGGAAGTTGTCTTATAAATAAATAAATAATGTATTTTAGAGTTATAGGTGATATGAAGGAAATAAAGCAGAGGAAGCGAAAAGAGAGTGCTGAGCTAGTGAGTGATATTTAGAAAAACGGTCAAGAAAGGCCTCTCTGAGAAGGTAATATGTATTTTTTAATTTTTAAGCCAGAGGAGAAAGGTAATTTTTAAAAAGATCTTATTTATTTATTTATTTATTTATTTTTAGAGTGAGGGAGAAAGAGAAGGAGAGAAACATTGATAGGCTGTTTCTTGCATACCCCTAACCAGGTCTCTGGTTTGCAACTACAGTATGTACCTGACCAGGAGTCGAACTAATAACTTTTTGGTTTGCAGAACAATGCTCAACTCCTGAGCTACACCAGTCAGAGTGAGAAGGTAATATTTAAGGCAGATTTGTTGAATAATTACATGGATTAATATAACCTTTTCCCCCCTCATTTATGAAAGAGGTGGATGGGCATCTATTAACCAAAATTTGGGGGGTGACAAGATATTTTTTAAAGACCCTAAGCCAATGTTTAAAGATGATTCTAAATCATTTTTAACTAAATGACTCAAAAAATTTCAAGTCCAAGTAGTTTTCTGAAAATCTTTTTTTTATGTGTTCATTTGTTTTTATTTTTTAATTTTATTGTTGTTGTATTACATCCATCCCCTTTTTGCTCCCCTCTGTCCCCCTCCCCACCCACCCATTCCCCCCAAAATCAATCCCACCAGTTGTCCATGGCCATGGTTCCTTTATACTAGGTTCTTGTCTAAACTGCTCCCCTTCTTTGCCTCCGCCTCCCCCCTCCCCCCAACCCCATTCCCCCTGATCACTGAAGGCCTATTCCTTGTATT